>JAQFYM010007088.1:0-10821 GCA_034694785.1 Agrenia bidenticulata
TTAATATTTTATTTGTGATATTTTAAGCGAAGTTTTGATCCTAATCTCTAGCCAAGTTGACCTCTGTTATCTATGACCAATCTTACCATTCATTTCGTCCTTGACTCTACTATCATATAGTCTAATTTTTAATTCTACAACAGTACCGAGTAGTACCGACCGACTCCAGTTTATGATCTAGGTGTGCAATTTTCTCTCAGATCATGTCGTCATTCTGTCCAATTTGTCCTTACAATTAAGTCCATCAGACATTATAAATTAAATTTCACCGAGTTGTTGATCTCAAATTTTCTTGTTTTTTTTCTGCAATAAAAATAATCATATTTATTTTTGTTTGATTGACCAGTTAAGAAAAATACTTTTACATTAACCCTATTATTTGGAAAGCAGGAGTGTGGTAGTTAGTTGTAGAATTTTATCCTTCATCTTTAAATATCATCGAAAATTTTAGAAATGCCTCTTAGCTCATTATAAATATCCCCGAGTTGTTGAACAAGTTTTTTTGCCTGTGGATCCTTTTTCAAGGTTGGTAATTAACTGGTGAAGAGTAGTTATGATTTCATAGTACATATAGCTTTTACAAAACATACATGGAACAACAAAGAATTATTAAATAACATTACAATAATAATAATGTAGATTAAGTTGATCTGGGTTGCTGGACTTGAACTCCATGGCATCCCGAGTCAATCTACAACTTGAATAATAAGTAGGATCCTCTCGTAGCTTGAGGATTTAGGCCTTCGAGGCACGACAGTTTAAGAATGGTCATGATAGTTCATTAACTCATGTTAATGAATTAAGAGAAGGCAAAAGTAGAGTATAGTGAGATGGTCGTAATATCCATCCCACAGTACACACAATACTCTCTCTCCAGTAGTCCAGTCTCTCCCTCAGACACTTCAAAATTCATACCTTCTAGTTATCATCTTCATCATCATACTTTCAGGTCATAGAAGTGAATCGGTGAACAACTACTGAACAATTTGATCATAAAGAATCAAATCAAAATTAGATTTGGATCATTGGGAATTTGGTCTCGAGAGAGTTTACGTAAGCCTATATTCTGACTCAGCAAGCGGGTTGCAGTGGCGGTTTTTGTCTATAATAAATAGTTCCCTCCTACTTGTTATTCTTGTCAGTGTCAGAGAAATAAATAAAGCAATTTGTAAATTGTGCTAAACGACAATCGTGAAGGATTTGTTGACAATGGTAAAATTAATGATCCATTTAAGTGTTTTAATTCGTATCAATTGCATCTTCATAGTTTCTGTTGATAATTGTGTTTGAAAATTAATTACATTCATTAGGACCCTAAGCTTGTAAACCCTTGGGGTGATGCTGACTTGCTGAACAATCCTGAGAAGCTTATGAGTTTGAAATGGACGGAGGCAGATTTAGAGTTAGCCAAGTCTACTACAGATTTCTTTGAGCAAACAGACCTTATTCGAGAATTAGTCTTGCAAGACTCTCGTTTAGCCGTAAGTTGTACATTGTTCGAAAATGTTAGCAGTATTACTTTACTTTAAAATAATAATACTATTTATTCCGTTCACACCTGATTAGGAGATGTTGGAAAAGCATACTCTAGGACCAGCACGGGGATCGGATGAGCAATCCGCCGTTCAAACAATTGATAACATCGTGGAAGCGATTAACAACGTTCAGAAGAAATGTTCTGATATCATCTCGGAGTTCAAAAATAAGGTACTGAGTCGGTTCTAAAATTCTAAATCATATTAAATTATCTAGTTGGTGTTGGTAATTATAATAATAATACAAGTTAATATATGCATTTATTACTTGTTACTTGGTGCTTGGATGAAAATGGATTTATTAATTTTACAACAGCCTTTCTGGACTAGCAAAGAGAAAGAGGCCATATTAAACGAGACACATCGAGATCAAGTCATGGGATGGATTAAAATTGTGGAACGGTTCGAAAATACGTTTGAAGCAGTCCGCAAGCTTCGAGTTAGTAGGAGGAGTATGATACCAACCTTGACAAAGGATCCACAGGCAGACAAACTTGTTCAACAACTAGGAGATATTTATAAAGAGCTAAGCGGCATTTCGAAAATTTTTGATGATATTGAAACATGAAAGATAAAATACTACAACTAACTACCGCACTCCCGCTTTCTAAATAATAGGGTTAATGTAAAAGTAGTTTTCTTTACTGGTAAATCAAACAAAAATAAATATGATTATTTTTATTGCAGAAAAAAAACAAGAGAATTTTTGTTGGATTCGATTATCGCAAGAGTTTATTAACGATAAAAGTGTTCTGGATATTTATCTCATTCCACATTCATGTGTCAAGCCCATGCATGTCTGATTTACTTTGACTAGATTCAGTATATATATGTTGTTTCGCATATCAGGTGAAGTTTTGGTGGTAGAAAACAAGTGTAGTTTTTACAGCTTAAATTCACAAAGCTTCTGCTGGGCACCCATTCAGCTTCTGAAGTATAAAATTATAGTTGTAACACAGGTCAATGAATAATATTTGCAAGGTAAGATAATTTACTGAGGATTGGATATGCTCCTTTAATTTGGGATTTTAATGTTTTAATATTTTTATTATAGGTCATGAGTTTGGACCACTTGGTTCTAACTGTAAAAGATATTTCTGCCTCAATAAGCTTCTACACAAAAGTTTTGGGGATGACTGCTATAAAATTTGGACCCGAAGGAAGAACCGCTCTTGAGTTTGGGAATCAGAAAATAAATCTTCATCAAGTCAACAAAGAGTTCAAGCCTCATGCTTTCAATCCTGCAGCTGGAAGTGCTGACATTTGCTTTGTCAGTCAACAGCCTTTACCACAATGGATTGATCATTTGAAGAAACTGGACATCGAGATCATAGAAGGACCAGTACAGAAGACTGGAGCTGTTGGACCAATAAACTCGATTTATGTCTGGGATCCAGACGGAAATCTAGTCGAGATTGCTAACTATTAAACATTAACTTATTCAGATAATAATGTACGCTATGAAAACCAGTCTGAAAGGATCATTAATTTTAAATCGTTATAAATAAAGAATGGAATGGTCACCGTACTCACAGGGTAAATCATGCACCTGGACCAACGAACGGAAGGGGTTCTTATGATTTGATGTGTTTTTTTTAGCTAATAATAATAACGTGTTTTATCCTTGTCTTAAGAATTAATTTAACATTTTCAGTGTTGAAAATATCCTGACTCGAACTTACAACAAGAACAACCTACTCATCATAGTTTCACTATTTAACATTCATGGGTTCATGACTCATGTAAAAAATTTGGCTTGGGGAAATGTTTCTATGTGCATGATTACATAACCGGGATTGGAGGGGAGGAGCATATTAAATACTATAACATCGTATGATACGACTATTTTTCTTCTTGATGACTTGTGTGTGCAATGTGTGTAGGAAGGAAGTTAGGAATTAAGTGGGTTCCCGCTTCCTCTAATCTCAAGCCAATCCTGCCAGTCTGGCTGATGTAGTTTGAAAAACATCGATTCCGGTCCGGACATTCTCGTCGAGTGGAGAACCCTGACTGTGAAACTTTGCAATCAATTTTTAATAGTAACGTGCCGTACTTTGTACTTAACATTTAATTAAAAGAGATTAAAGTTACTTTCCCTCAGTCGTTCGTACGTAACTCGTGGTGAAGGAAGATACACAAATAGTCGAATGAGTAGGAGTTAACAAATAGTTTTGCATTTAGACTCGTCTTATTTAATGAGTATTACTCATAATACTCGGGTTAAGTAAGAAGGCCGGTAGGTAAACGTGGAGTAGGCAGCTATTGAGTAAGGTGAGTTTATTTAATAGGGTTTGAAAATATATTTTTTAAAGGGTTAAACTTCAGTATGGATTTATAATTTTGTACTACTAGAGGATGGAATTTACAATGGAAACACGGTACCGTGGGATGAGCCGGCAGCTGGATGAGACGACCGGCTTGTCCGATTTCGAACTCCCAAGCTCTTCGTACAATTCGAGATCTCGAAAAGGCCAAAAATTCAGAGAGCCACCAAGATTGTCAGCTTTGATATTAGTGATTGGATTTATTGGAGCTGTTTTTGCTTTCGTGAGATACGTTGATTTTCGAGTACCGACGCCACTTACCACTGCCGATATTGCCGATAACCCTAAAAGGTACTTGTTTCTTAAGTGTTAAGCTCCATATTATTGAATGATGTTTTTGAAACCAATAACTTTTGATGATTTCATGCACAGCTTTATTGAGGAGAGGGCCCGGAATGATTTGATAACTTTAACAAGCATGGGTCCTCGTGTTTCTGGAAGTCATGCAAATGATGTTGTAGCAGTTGATGCCATTCTGAGGATACTTAAAGATATTCAGAGGACAAAGTTTGCAGTTCACAGTCTGGAATTTGATGTTCAGAAGCCAACTGGATCATTTTTCATGGGATTTCAGGATGGATTAACTTCCTCGTACACAGACGTAAGTTACGAGTTTACGAGCTATGGTTTTCAAAAATTTAGGAATGTTTTGGCTTTTAAAAGTAGGAAAATTGTTATTTCAGATACCAAATATAGTAGTAAAGTTGGAACCCGCAGGAGCCAAACTCAATAGTTCCATTCTGGTCAACTGCCACTTTGACACGGTGCCTGGAAGTCCTGGTGCTAGTGATGACATGGTTAGCTGTGCTGTAATGTTGGAGTCTCTTCGGGTGCTCACACGTCAATCTAAACCGCTCAGAAACGCCATTGTGTTCCTCTTCAATGGAGCAGAAGAAAATGTGTTACAGGGGTCCCATGGATTCATTAAAGGCAAAATTGAAGGTAGTGATGAAGTGGGACATAAGTGGGCTAAGAACCTTAAGACATTTATTAACCTCGAGGCAGCTGGAACGGGTGCAAGAGAAATTTTGTTTCAGAGTGGACCAGGTATTTTTTTTATTTACCTAGTTTTAAAATGGACTTCGGCTAAGATTTGATGTAACACAAATTAGTTTTTGCATTTATTGCTAGGAAATGGATGGTTGCTGGAGTCATACAGCACTGTGCCATACCCTTGGAGTTCCGTCGTTGGCGAAGGTAAGCAGCTAAATTATAAATCTTAAATTAAATCATAAATCAATCTTGTTTCTTTTTGTTAGAAATATTTCAAAAAGGCCTTATTCCCTCCGATACTGATTTCCGGATCTTTCGCGACTTTGCAAAAATACCTGGATTAGATTTTGCTTTCATCAAAAATGGATATGCATACCATACAAAATTCGATAATGTGGAGGCCATCAATCCAGGAAGCATTCAACATGAAGGCGCTAATATCTTAGCTCTTATAGAATATCTTGGAAATTCAGATTTCTCTCAAATCCAATACACCGATACGAATATGGTTTTCTTTGACGTGTTTGGTTACTTTATGGTAATTTATTCCGAAAGAACTGCCATTGTACTAAATATGTTCGTGGCTATCGTAACAATCGCGCTAATGGTTAAAGAAGGTATTGAAACGCACCCATCACTACTAAAATTTAAAGCATTAAGAACATAATTTTCATAATTATTGATGTTTCTCTAGCCGAAGGCAGCACTGGAACATTGTGTCTCCATGTACTGTCAACTTTCGGTGCTTGGATTGCTGGAATTGGAGCTGCAGTAATTGTGGGATTCCTTCTCAATGTTGTTGGTTTTTATAGTCCTTTTCATTCGTATCCTATGTCAGTGTTTTTACTGTTTGGGATACCTTGCCTAGTGGGACAAGTCATCGTTTATTCCTACGCCCTTAAAGGGTCTGAAGACAACGCTTGGATGGCTGGAAAATTAACGATCGCTATCGTTCTTCTTGCTTCGACATTTTTTACAAGGGTTGTATTCTCTGTTACTGTGAATCTAATATTTGGAATTTGTGGTTGGTTTACTGCTCGTCGTCTGTTTCAAGGTAATTATACGTGTATTCTATTGTTTAGGTTAAAAATTTTGTTCATGAAATAGAAAGGAATGTAATCAATGTTTTCGAAAATTTTCCTCAGGATACCGAAACCGTTTGGCTTTCTATCTGCTAGTTGGAGAAGCCTTCCCGTTGGCCTTGTCTTTGTATTTAGTTTCCGGCTGCATTGATACATTCGTTCCAATTATGGGACGATCTGGTTCTGAATCAAATCCTAATCTATTCGTAGCTGTTCTTACAGCTTTCACCATGTCGATTCCTACCTTCACTGGAATTGTTCCAATTTTCTTGTTATTTAAAAAGATGTTCTTGAGGGGATGTGCGATATTTATGATCGTTGCAATAATTGCAATTTTATTGGTCGTGGGAAGGAACCCGTATGGAGACAAAACACCAATGCGTCTTCACATAATTGTAAGCTAAGTTCTAACTAGTTTGTCGAATTATGTCGAACATGGGTTTAAATTATCAGTAATAAATTTATTTTCAATTTTTTAGGAAGTTGATCGTAACCATTTCGAATCTGATTTAACAACGATTAGCAAGCACGATGCAGGGTTTTGGTTTTTCAATGTGGATCCAAATATTCCGGCTTTTTATGATCGTTTCGGTGAAAATGTACCGCAATTACAAAATCGAGTGGAAGTTGATGCTTATAATTGTGACACCTTGTATTGTGGGCTACCTTTCTATTTTCCCGTTAAGAAACTGATCAGGTATGTAATGAAAACGAAGATAAGTTAATCGTTAATCTATAACGCAAATAAGGGTTAAAAGTATTCAATTCAATCTTCCTTTATTTATTGCAGAAGATCGCAGTGGGTGTCGAAAGCAAAAGGGTTGCCAGATGCAGTCAAAAGGCGAGTTCGAATGGATGTAACCGAGGACTCGTTCATTTCAGCAAATGTTCGACGAATAACTCTATCTTTTGTTGGATCTGATCACTTGACAATTAACCTCAGCCCTGGAATCAATTTTGAAATGTCCAAATGGTCAATGACTAGTCAGGTCCCCCCGCCAATGGAAGTTTTATGGAAAGGCCGACCAACCTATTTTCTATACCATGCTAGAGGAATCGAGTTCCAGCGGTTCAACGTCACGATGGAATTCACCAGAAAGACTAATGCTGATAAACCGTCTGATCCGCTTGTGGACATAACTTACTCATCGTTCTACTTATCTGGCGAAGACATGAAGAGTCAAGACATGAAAAACTTGATTCGGCGATTGCCATCATGGACATACACATTAGGTTGGAGTGCTGTGAGTCATGTTTATTCAATACCAGGATAGTATTCCTTACTTTTTACTTTAGTCACTTTACTTTAGTAAGTAGCTGCTGGGCACATTATGTATGGATTCGAACTGATTGCATTGTTATTTGTACTTAATTGTTAATTCAAATTCATTTTGAAAATCTTTGTTGTATTTCACAGTCACAAGTAATTCATTTAGTATGCGTGAGTGAACTATTAATGGAATGCTGCATTGAGCTTATTAGGATTTAAAAATTATCTACGTCTGAGTTTATAGAAGCCACTGCCTCAATTTTACAGTTTAACTGGTCTGACAGATTTCTTCAACAGCCTCTCCATGACAGTTTTACGTAGTATGGTAATAATGTTTGCTTTACTCTCTTAAAAGTTCTGTAAACTTTTAACTGTCTGATTAAACGACCGTTTGAAAAGGTTGCATGCCTTACATAATTGATTGCTAATTAACTTAGATGTTTAGAAAATTAATAAGCAATAAACTATTTTAATTTGTTGAGTCCTCTTAAGTTTCGGACAGTCCGTCTATACTACCTATTAACATTCAAAGGGGGGCCCTTGGAACATATTTCAAATAATTTACTGAACCAAAACTTTATCGACAGGTTAAAATAACAGTCAATTCAAATTGATTAAGTCTAGGGAGCAGCAAAACTGTTTTGTTTAGACTGTCGAGATTCATGATTTATCAGCCAATCTTTGACTATCGCACCACCGGCGTAATTCCCGATTGATCCATTGGATCGAATCACACGATGACATGGAATTATTAAAGCAATAGGATTTTTCTTCATTGCTGTTCCAACCGCTCTGGATGCCTCTAAAAATTAAAAAATACGTATATTATTTTTTCCTAATTGCAATTATTGCGAAGAGTGGTACATTTTTAGATATCATACTTGGATTCCCAACTTCATCCGCCAACTGCCCATAGCTAAGTTTCTTTCCGAATAGAGCAGTAGCTGCTAGTGTATTCCATACGCTCCTTTCAAATTCTGTTGTTCTGTCTAATGGAAAGCAAAGTGTAGGAGTGGTGCCGATATCATTGAGCATAACAGGATCTTGGAAATAAGCACCCAGCCATTCAACTACTTGGCTTATCGGCTTCGGCAATGAAGATTTCTCGTTGGCAACATCTGCATCTACCTCAACCCTTAAATAAAATTGCATCACAGAAACTTAAGTAGCATATTCAGGTAAAAAATCCTTTCTCATTAAAGGATTTTAATCATTTGTACCCTTACTTAATAGAAATGTCAGGAAGGAAATCCCCGTCTTTAATGTGACCCATGCCCAAACGATGAAGACCAATGTCACATGTTTCCACTTTATAGCTGCCAATGGGGGTATTGATGGAGCAACTGGTGATCAAAGAACCGGATTCGGGACACGTATTTTTTTTCATTTTGGACCTATGAAAATTTAGTTCAACATTATAAGTTCAAGTTTTGTCAATAATGATAGCCAGGCTGACACTTATCCTTTGGTAAGTAGATTCTAAATTGATTACCTTGGAATACACCTTAAATTAAAATACACCTTACTCGATAACCTCCAACCTTAACCGTTTAAATTTCTCAGTTTAGTATCAATCCTGAATCAAAGTAATCTTACCGAACAACAAAGAAACAACGTCGGTCTTTCAGCAAAGAATACATTGGCGCTGAATTAGTTTTCAATGACTCTAATCTCCTTTCCCCGTACACCCGACTGGGAATACATTTTACGGAAATTGCTTCCTTGCAGATTTGCAAACCCATTTTAAATTAAAACGATCAATATGACATATTACTGATACTTAAAATGCAAGCCATGATTTAACGATACTCTAAATCATAATATCACCCACACTATAAAAAGTAACAATTGTCATTTGAAAAATCTGTCTTTTGAATCCAAGCTCTACCTCTACGTACCTGAAAGTTTCCTTGTAAATTGTCCTTGATACTCTACTTGATAATACGGCACATTTACGAGTTGAGCTCGAGTTCCATACCTACAAGGTATTTCGGTTTATAAGAGATTCGAGTTTGACCCGATGACCCTCTCCCGACTAAAATATATGTATCCCTCCTCCACCGTACACCCATAGATCATCCTTGGGTGACAAGCGGATAAAAGTATTCAAGGCAATCGGAATATTTATAAGAAATCCACCTCCCAGCTATGCTGTAATGAAACGGTTTGCATCCACACATTGAACATTGAACAGCGCTCAGGTTATAAAAATGCTAAAGCCACTTTCTCCATGAATCTTTCAACAAGAAAAGAAGAATTTATAGCTTGTCTCCCTCCGCCTATGGCCCGGTGTCGTTGCAAATTTTTGCAATTTTCACTTTGACTTCCTATTACCGAAGCTACACCCACTTTCTCTCTCATGCCCCACGCCAACTTTTCATTCTGGAATAGAAATTATAGCAATTCCTCTATTGCCGGAGCATTCTTTCTTATCTCTCCTCGGCTTTAGAGTAGCGAATCTTGAAGGGAAAGGAAGTTTTGTGATGAATAAGCTTTGTAGACTCTTAAACCTTCAGCCGTTTATATAAAAGTCACAAAAAGTGTCTCCTAGACAGTGTAGGTTTTATAAGTGGGTATTGGGTATGTATAATGCTGAGCGGGTTTGGAATTACTCACGCCACCAGAGAATGAGATCCGATTCAGGGTGAATGGATGAGCAGTGAAAAATTAATCCCGGAAATTCATTGGATAAGCTTCAATGCTAAAAATGTTGAGCCCTAGAGTTGTCCATGTTATGCATGCAAAAGAAGAAAGTTTTTTCTTATAAACAAGGAAAGCTGCACCTGCTGTGGGAATAAGATATCAATTTCTTCTACAAGTTATAGATGGATAGTCAAGGGAACTTTATTCCAGTGAGGTGTGAGAAACAGAGGTCTTGACATTTTCCAAGATTGACTCTCCTTGAGGAGTTGATTTGATTGATTTCTATCGTAAATAACATTGAAAGTGAAAGCAGGAGAAATGAAACCGATACAGGGTTGTTTCAATTTACTCGGCTTAACCAAAAATAGTTCTGTGGTACTGGAATTTGTATTACGTATATGTCTATAAACGTATCCGTCTATGAGCTATTTTTGGGTTTCTATTTGAATGTTTTTAAACTACTAAAACTCGTGCGATCTGTAACTTGTGAAGCTGTTAAGTGATCTGAAGATAAGCACAGTTTCTCACCCTTTTTGGAATAACCCTATGCATGGAGACTTCTGAGCAGATGGATACTTAAAATAGGTCTCCACATACACACCTTAGCTTTTCTCAATACTGTTTGACAATATGCTATAACTATGTATGAGATTGTGGGGAGGGGAAAGTATGACCGCGTGTGAAAAATGGGTCTGTGTCAGTCAGAGTTTCATAATGTGGAAATTGAGATTCTGACATGGTTAGGGTGTGACACTTTTCTTTTTGGGGTGAGATCATTTACAGGTTCTTTTAGTTATTTTTCTACGCTTCCACCCTCGAGGGTTCCGTGAATTATTTGCAATCGGAGGTTCAGCTCACGACAACTCCTTCATCTGCTGTAACAAAACCGAAGACTGGAAGAATAAAAAAACTCACAGGTGCAACTTCATATAGCCCGAGCCAGGTTTATAAAAAATTTCAAGCTTCTAAGCCAA
>JAQFYM010007089.1:0-10820 GCA_034694785.1 Agrenia bidenticulata
AAGCTCCAGAAGAAGCTCCAGAAGAAATAGAAAAAGAGAAGGTAAATGGAGCTGGAGACATTACTTTCGGCATTCCTATTTTAGCATTCTCATTTGTTTCCCATTTCTTGTTTTAAATTATCCATTTGATTTGAGAAATAAAATGTTAAACATTTTAAGGGAAGAATAATTTTTCATAATTTATAATTGCTACGCGACCATCTGCACTTTGGAAAATGTTAAAAGCTAACTTTTCAAGTTTTGACATAATCCAACAAGTAGGTTTCCAAATAGTTTCCAGTGTTTCCACAGTCCACTTTATTTCATATGTCCCTTTGGAAATCCGGAATAGAAATGGAAGATAATAAAAGCGACCACCACGAACCCTCCAATCATTTGGAAAACCAAATCCACCAACAAAAGAGTCACTCACAAGCGACACAAGATTTTCGAAACCTTGCTCATCAAGAAAGTCAAAGTCAAGACCCTCAAGTTGTGAATAACTCCATGAACAACAACTGTCCTATAAAAACAGCCAGCACACAAGGCTCAAACCCCTGCATAATATTTCAAGAGTTAGTGGAAGAGGTCAAAGAGGTGAATGTACATGACCCTGATTTCCATATCAGCATTGACCGAGACTACTCAGGAAAGCTCAATGGGGATCCTATGAAAACCCGATTCTTCACTCACTTTCCAATCATCTTGGAGCCCTTGGTGAGTTTTTTTAAGCTACTTTTAATAGTTTTAATACGTTGAGATTTATGTTGGCATTGATTTGACCTACGTTTGACTTACCTGTCAGATAAGTAAGGAAGAGTTCGAAAAGACAGTTGAGGAGGTCAACTCATGCTTTGATAAGGCGGAGAGTAGGCGATGGGAGATTACGCTCGAGTCCATTCTTTCATACTTGACCTGTTCTCTCATGAACCTTTGCAGACCAACTCTGATTGAGAAGGTATTGGATTTTAGATGACTTGAATTACAACACTTATCGAATCTCATGGAATTTGGATGTACTAGGCGATGGAGGAGCTCGGGATATTTCTATATGAAGAAAACGATCGGGTTTATCACCCTGTGGGACTACACGTGGTTCATCCAATGGCACGAGGGCTAAGACGGGTACGGAGATTTCATAGGATTTATATAAAGCTTTTAAAATATGATTAATTAATTTGTATAGATTGTCATTCGAAGTATTGGTCACTATGATCTTTACCAAAGTATGGGAAAGTCCAGTTGAACTGAATTGATAGAAAGGCGGAAGGTAATTAATAGTAATTAATAATTAAAACCCATGTTTTTGATGAAACGACTGAAGAAGGCTTTCCCTTTTTCTCCAAAGAAGGTTGAGTTGTTGATAAGAATGGGAGTTCATTGTGCTAGCATGTGCTATTAAAAATATTTATGACATTTAGAAAACAAAACTTTCCATTGATTTACTAAAGGTTTTCAAATGAATAATTCAACATAATATCCATACATACATCAATTATAATCATACACACTGACAACAAAGAGGACAAACCCTGCGTCTACGTTTTCTATAACATTAAAAGGGTTTCCTATTTACAATCCATGCATCTCCATCATTTAAATCAACGCTCATATTGACTACAATTACATCCTCCACAGACTCCACAAATTTCTCTCATTACACATTAAAGTCATTAATATCTAAAGCAAAGGATTTCTCCATGAATATTACCAAATCATCTTAACATAAAAGAAACAATCGTGGAAATAGAAACCTTCCAGACACACACCCAAAAAGATGGAGGGATGAGTCGTCTGATTCGGGTCACAGTTCATTGATACTATCGACTCTTCATTCATCATTCATTTCCAATGCTCTCAATGATTTAACAGTTCAACTAATCAAAGTAAAGGATTGATTATCCATTGATTATTGAGTATGAGCTGGTAGAAAAGCATGTGTACATGAATTTGTAGTAATCGATAATTGAGTCTATGTCTCCTCTCATCCCTAGACTACCCGCTAAGCAACCCCTGGATATAAGGTGTGAATGAATAAACCCGGGTATCCTAATTGTTGGCTTTAGTGGGGCACGTGCGTAGGTGTGAGGGAATTGGGCGATTGCGTATCAGCCAGTCTTCCCACCAGTCTAGCCAATTCCACCAGCCCCATCAGCCACCAGCCACACATATCCACATTATCCCCCCTGCTTTAACAATAATAACAGCACAAAGATAATCACACATATTATTTAACCCCCCCACCAATCGGTGACCACAGTCCTTGGAAGTCTACCTCACTAAAAGTTCATCTCCAGAGAGAGGTCAAAGTTTGTTAGCCAGATCTGTGGAAGTAGGAGCGCTCGTTTTTCTTAGAGACGGAGATTCATTCTTCACGTTTCATTTGTGAACAATTGGATTGATTAATAATTAGAAATTGATTCAAAGAATTGGCTAATTGTTGACTAGTCATTGTTGTGTTGTGGTGGGTAGTTTAGAGAGAGGAGGAAAGTTCTTTATTTCTTTCTTATTCCTTGTTATTAAATATAAATAGATAAATGAATTAAAAGAGATTGTGAGGAAGGGTTGGGATTAATTGAAGGGGACTTTGACTAGAGATTAAGTTAGGTCTAAGGGACTGTTTTCATTGAGATTGTTGTGGGGAGGAGGATCAGTGCAGCACTGCCAAGTTACACCTCTCTCTCCTCAGTTCAACGAGGAAGGTTCAAGGTTCGAGAACACAAGACACAAGGTTCTAAAATTCAGGTGATTCATCTTCAATCTGTAATTAATTTGATCTAATGAGCAAGTGATGAGGGGGAAATGAGCAATTACTTTGTGGCTAACTAGACGAAGAGGGTCACAAACGAGGGTCACACTGTCACACTCACAGACACATGTATTCCCTATTTATAAAAAAACTTATCTGCATAGATAGACATGGACGATTTATAACTGGCCAGGTTTCCCTGTTTTGTTACAGTTTCATATTTGATTGTTCATATCTCATTGTTGTTTGTTTCCAAATGGAGATTGGGGAAATAATGAAGAGGGATATAGTATTTTGGCATATCTTAATTGTTAACTCTGGAGTGTAGAGAGTGTAGTAAATATACTCAATACTTCCCCCCACTGACTTTAATTGAGGTTATAGCAATTAAGAGGGTGGTAGGCAATAAGTGAGTTCATCTGTGTATATCAAGTATATAGCATAGCCATGTGCTTGAATACCTTGAATCACTCTTCAAGGTTCCCTATCATCCTATTTTTCATACTTTGTAACAATTATGTAATGGGCTGTTTCTTAGGGCAACAAGGTTAGATGTTGCCTATTACAATCAATACCAACACACTCTAGACATAGATCAATATATGAATACATGAGGGATTAATATTTGCCACGAGTATTGGATAAGATTAAGAGGATTGGGCACATTGGGCACATTGGGCTATATAGATGTTAGTGGCATGTTGTGTTAACCCTTTGGTTTGGGTTGAAGGTAATAGGATATTATACAATCTCTCCTACTATACACCGTAGTTAGTGGTGGTGTGTTATTTAAAATAGTCACAGAGGGAAGTAGCTAATAAAACACCTACGCATCATATTTAATAACAATGATGGGATTTTTGATGCTGCGTCCTGCGGGCTCATCTCCCTAGTCTCCTTTTGTAACTTTTGTTGTTCCCAAAGCGGGACCTGCGGCAGTGTGTCTCACTGTCTCATAACACTCTTGTCCCACAAACAACAAGCGTATCTTACTAAATCATTTCCATGTCCTCTTTTATAATTGTTCTCTCTGTGATGAGAGCATGTCCAGGGGATTTAGACCCACTTCCCAAGTTACAAACTCACAAACTTTCATTCAAATAAGTTAATAAGTTTAATACCAAAAGTTCCTTGGATAAGTTCAATCGTAGAGGACTGAGAGATATAGCGTTGGACTAGTTTCGAAATTAAATGATAACATTCCCTTCTCCTTCAAGTCCTTCATTCTTATAGCTCCAAAGGTTGTTCTGGATTTTCAACAGTTAATCTGAAGGAGTGGTGGGAATTCCGTCTATCCAGTTAATATCCTCTACAGACTTATAGTCTAATTCAAAGACTTAGAAAAGAGTACAAAGTGAAGAGTGAATTGGAGTCTTCAAAACTTCAAAAGCTGGCCACAATTTCCCCATCGAGGAGACAGAATTGGGTAAGTTTCCCTTTTGAAATCCTTATTGAACTCTTTAAGCAAAGATTCATCCAACTAGAAAGGTGACCCGGTCGGGTAGGTGAAGGAAAACGTGACCCCACCACCCGGGTTGTTTATAGTAGTAGCATTACACATTATGTAGTTTGAACTAGTCCCATTGATACAATGGAGTTGTGTTTACATCTGCAGTCTAACCTCGATACACGGACTTCCATCCTAAATTGTTGTTGAAGAATTTTCATCGAGATTCGACTGAGACATGTCAGGTTTGTACTTATCAATAATTCCGTGTCCATGCACCGCACGTACTTCATACTCTGAGCCCCCCGTCCCTTTTTATACAACTTTTCTCCAGCATGTTTATTGGAATTTGAACTGGAGTTTGTGAAATGAAATGATCATCTCCTCACGGCTATTCACTTTTTCTTAGTAACTCAAATGAGTGAAAAACATTAAGTTCTTATGATTACGGAGTACCGTCTGTTTTTACGCTTTTGAGCATGTAAATAATTATGAGATTTCTTGGTCTAATATCTTATGACTGAAATGACGCGTTTGTTAAGTCTGAAGTCAAAAGGTCATAGGTCCTGTAGTTCTATGTGAGTCACATATATTTTATGGTATGATGATGATGGACATGGCTCTCTGTACGTGTCTCTAAAAATAGTGACCTTGTAAATTTGATTTGAGCTTGGGCTAAGAGACGTGATGTCATATCAAGTGAAATTGTGCCAGTAGACTTTGCAATTGGATCATGCGATGGATGTTATGATGTGGAAAGGGTTGATTACAGAGTATTCACTCCATACATCATTACCAACTATCACCCCTACCAAGAAACTCACTTTCAACCATTCATTTCACATTTCAAATAAAGGACACAAATTTATGTCCACTAGGGTCAGGGCTCTCCATATATATTACACATTTTCATTTCATTCAAGTTAAAGCCAGTGAGTTTCCGACCACCTCCTCTTTATCATCTTGTTTTCAAAATATTCTCTGCTATTTTAGTAATTATACAGAGAACTAGAATCCTATTGTACTTTGGAATTAAAAAAAAACAAGTCCAATCTTTTTAAAATAACATCCTTTGGTTGTTTTTGTGGCTGTGGCTGTGAGAAGTTAGTTTTTCAAGTGAATCAATAGGATTGTCAATCTTGTGACTACACGTGGCTTTGAAGAGAATCGTAGGTGAGAATAAGTCCGTTCAATTGTATTTTAAAATCATATGCGATAAATAATGATGAAGGTTTAATTTTATTGGAGTTAGCGATTGTTAATTTAATCGATTAGATAACTGTCTTTGAGGGAGATGATTTATTTGTGTTTTTATTTCTCCTTCTTATTGTGAGTTATTAATATTGACGAGATAAGATAAAAACATAGTGAGGAATGTAGGTTGGATTTAGCCATGGGAATTTTAACTACCTGCTTATTATACCTTGTGTTATCCCTGGAGTAAATATACATTCGTTTTTGCCATTATCACTTTTATATTTAAATCCGTTCTGTCCGTTCAGCATGATATGAATGTTGTAAAAACAATCTGTATTCTAAATACCACCAGCCTGTGTTGACAATTCAGACCAACACATGATACCAACACATAAATATATTTGATGCCATTAATGTCGATCCTTCAAAAATATTTCTAATCAACTTGAAGAGTGATAAATATTTTTGTATTTAAAATTGAACTGATCCCCTCCAGTCCCTAATCCAGTCCAAAAAATCCCAACTGTCGGTAGTTTTTAAAGAGAGAGCTAATAGCTTTAATACCTGACAGCAATCTCGTGAAAGCGGTATGGGATAATCTGCTAATGAACCCTAACGACCTTAAGAAATGAATCAGACTTGGATTTTGAACACGTCGACTAAGTGGGATTGGCTGGGATTTAAAAATCTTTTTAAATAAGGACGTTGATTGTAAAATGGATAGTAGTGTTGCATATTAATCAGTAGTTAGGAGATAAGCTTTATAATTTTGATAACACATTTTGTTTGACTTGGCTTGTAAGTGGAACTTTAGTAGGGCAGTAATATATGTGAGTTGTGACTGTTGTGAGTAACGTGGGCTCTTTGGTTTATTCCCCGATATTTTGCAGACAGACCGCCGCTGCGATTTCTTCTACCCGGGAGCAACATGGGATTTGCGGATCAATTGATTGTGTGGATTCTCCGGGCTTTTACTGTCGTCTATGATGTCATCACATTACCTTTTTATACTATCATTCAACATCCCTGGAGGAGAATTAGAGAAAATAAAGAGTCTAAAGTAAGTTAAATTAATTTTATTTTGAAGGGAGTAACTCTTGCATTCTTCCACTAACTTTTACCCAAATCTCGGGGTTTTTTTTGGAATCTTTGAAAACTATGACTTTGTTTTCTTGACAATCAAGAATGGTCAGGTGTTAGAGGAAATAGAATCTCTGTACCAAGTTTGATAAATAAATATAGAATAGATATTGACAATCACATAGGGATGGATACCTGATTTGATTAAAATTCATTGATCATGTTATGATGATGACACACGTCACTCTAATCATTTTGGAAGAGGGCAAAGGTCCAGGGTCTTCTTTCATTGGGAGCGTATTAAACATATTCCCCTTTCGCAACTACTCAATCACTTTGTGGAATGTACATTTCTCATCCCATGTTAAAATCGCTATAATTCCTCAGTTTCTCCCTCACATTCATTCAAACTATTTCAAATCATAAATTAGTCAAGAAATTAACGTCTTTGTCACAGCAGAAGCAGATTGAGAGCATGTTGGATTTAGTAGAGTTAAGATTTAAAGATTGTATGCTGATGCGAGCTTTTGAATATTTTGTGAACAGTCCCAGATCATCAGTCATGAAGGAGGGATTACATACAGAAGCACAACGCCGATATCAAAGATGCACGTGGAGCTAGAAGAGCAGAAGATTGACACGATGGACAAAGTGTTTGAATATGCCATCAAACGAAACGGGTCCAAGAAATGCCTGGGCTCTCGAGAAGTCATCGATGAAGAGGATGAGGTTCAGCCGAACGGCAAAGTTTTTAAGAAATACGTCCTTGGAGATTACCTCTGGAAGACTTACAATGAAGTTGATCGACTGTCCACAAGCTTTAGTAAAGGGTTACGAGAGATGGGTCTGGAACCTATGGGAAGGATCTGTCTCTTTGCCGAGACGAGGGCAGAGTGGCTCATTTCTGCTATGGCCGCATTTAAGCAAAATATCACCAGTAAGTCTGATGGGGAGAGATCTATGAATAAATTAACGTCTCAATCCTCTGAGATAATCAACTAGGGAGTTCCATGAAGGTGTTCTCATTTTTAATGATTTTGATGCCCACTTGTTTCAGTGGTCACATTGTACGCTACTTTGGGGGACGAGGCTGTTATCCATGGATTGAATGAGACGGAATGTGAATACGTTTTAACCACCCATGATCTGATTCAAAAGTTTAAGAACATCTTACCACATACTCCGACTGTGAAGAACTTGATTTACTTGGAGGATCCTTTGAAGAAGACGGATATTAAAGGGTTCCCCGAGGGGATTCAAATCCATGCCTTCTGTGATGTGGTTTCTATGGGCAGCCGGTCGAGTAAAGGATCTAGCTCTCCAGCCCCGGATGATGTAGCCATAATCATGTACACTAGTGGATCAACCGGCGTTCCTAAGGGGGTCCTCCTATCTCATAGAAATATTTCAACGGCTATGATGGCTTTTTCAGATGCTTTAGGACCCGTTTATGATGATGGTAAATCAGCTTGGAAATATCAATCTGCAACAAAATAAATGTTTCCAAAGCCCATACTTGATTGATAATAATTTGAATTCCTTTTGCAGACGTGTATATCGGATACTTACCTCTTGCCCACGTATTAGAGTTGATGTGTGAGTCCATCTGTTTCCTTTCGGGCATTCCAATCGGCTACAGTACCCCATTGACAATGACTGACACGTCCAGTAAGATCAAGAGGGGATGTAAGGGAGACTGTTCCGTTCTACGACCCACAATTATGGCTACCGTCCCTCTTATTCTTGACCGGATATTCAAGGGGATCCAGGAGAAGGTCTCACAAGGAGGAAAGATCGGCCAGGCCATTTTCAAGTCTTTCTTTGACTACAAGCTGAGGTGGTACTACAGAGGATATGGAACTCCACTTGTCAACAAGTTCGTTTTCAAACGGCTTCGCCAGTTGATTGGTGGAAGGGTCAGAATTTTGGCTTCTGGAGGTGAATATATTTTATCCAATGTCTAAAGAGTAGAATGCAAAAAATTTTTAAATTTCATTCATGGCTATAATAATTAATTATTAAATTAATAGGAGCACCGTTGGCTGCTGACACTCATGAGTTCATTCGAAATTGTCTGTGTGTTCCTCTACTTCAGGGATACGGGCTTACCGAAACGGCTGCATGTGCGACTATTTCCCTCCGTAAGTTCTCCTCTACCTACCCCTTGGGGATTAGGAATTTGAAATTTAATGAGTGAATATCTATTTATGAAATTAGACTCTGACATGACTACTGGACGCGTTGGAGCGCCTTTAGGATGCTGCGATATCCGACTAGTGAATTGGAACGAAGGGAGTTACACAACAAAGGACAAACCTTATCCTCGTGGTGAGGTTCTTATCGGTGGAGACAACGTTGCTCTAGGATACTACAAGCTTCCTGACGTAACTGCCGAAGACTTTTTTGAGGAGGACGGCAGACGATGGTTCAAGAGTGGAGACATTGCTGAAATGCAGGGAGATGGTGTTCTCCGAATTATCGGTAAGTTAAAAAAAATTAAATATCTCAGTGACAAATGTGTCAACTGCTAATTATGACATGAGTTGAGTTTGAGGAATATATTTTGTGATTTTCAGATCGTAAGAAGGATCTAGTGAAGCTTCAAATTGGAGAGTATGTCAGCTTAGGGAAGGTTGAGTCCGCGCTCAAGACGTGTCCGTTTGTGGATAATATCTGCATCTACGCGGACTCTTCTAAGCAATTCTGTGTAGCACTTGTTGTACCTGCGACTAAACAGGTAATGCATTACGGAAACATTTACAATCGATTTTGAATTCCGAGGTTCTTGACAAGCTAACGACTAAGATATAATTTTTCTTTCCAGTTGCAAGGACTAGCAGATAAGTTAGGAAAGAATGGGATAACGTTTGAGGAAATGTGCGTGGATGCAGAGGTGGTGAAAGAAGTATTAAAGGAGCTTCAAGCACATGGTGCAAAGTGTAAACTTCAAAAATTCGAACTCCCTGGAGGTCTGAAGCTTTGTACAGAAGTTTGGAACCCTGACGGTGGACTGGTCACAGCAGCGTTCAAGCTCAAAAGGAAAAATATCCAGGATCACTATCAATCTGATATCAATCGTATGTACGTTTCCTAACAACTGCAACACTTCATGTGATAACTAACTAAATCATTGATACTCTTTAAGTAGAAGTTGAGAATTAATTATTTAATTTAGTTTAAATTAAAATTCCAAGCGTCGTCAATATTATTATCCGTTGCTCATGGACCTTATCAAAGGAATTAATTACCTGGAAAATGGTGTGAGAGGCAACTGAAGTTACCATTTAAAAATCTTGATATACCGGTGTGTGGTGGAGCGTGTCATTTGAAATGATGCAGTAAGAGTAACTATTGACATGGGTCGAGTTTGATTAGTCAGTACGAAAGAAATTAGAAAAGATTTCCTCAGGTTCACGATACCTGCTAAAACCTTCAGAACACTTTGTTTCTATTCCAAGCCATTACACACCAAATCCATGCATAATTTACCTACATCTAACTACTAATTGTAGGTAGGTAGTATTTGAACTTAGTTAGTATTATCTTCCTTTCTATGTTTATCATATATTTATAGCTTACTTATTACATCTCCCCATAGCACATAGAACTTGTGGTTCAAAACCTTTAGGACCGCAACAAGCTAATTATTTTGTTACAAGAGGCGAGTATTTTCATGTTCACAATCAGAACTCCCTCTTGAAACTAAAATTACTACCTTTAGGAAAGGAGAATGTACAAAGGCAGAATTAAAATGCAATGTAAAACCGAGATTGACAATCACACTTGGTGTTAGGGAAGAGAAAGTTGTAAGTTGTCGTCAATCGTGAGTTAATTTAAAGACTCTGTGTTTAAATCGAAGTCATTCAAGGAGAATTGAGATTTGCACAAGAAAAGATTAAAGATTACCTGCTTAGTGCTTACCACCTACAACCTACAATTACATACGCCAGGGTCACAAAATGCAACAACAAGATTGTTATTACAGAGTGTGCTGAGAAATTTTTATTGTAGCGAAGGCTATTTTGTTGAGCTTATTCAAATGATTGAATTATTAATAAATATTGAAAAAAGAAACTTGAACACAGAATGTACAAAAAAACACTATCAAAACAACCCCCTTCTTGTTGAATTTGCTGAGCATTTCAAATTCGAATAATTTATAAGGAACAACAGAAATCGGACTAGAGTTAGAGAAATAAAAGTCTTACTGTCGAATTATTTGCTGTGCGGTTTTGGTATTCATTTTTTCTCGGGACTTCACCAAGCTCTCATTCACGGTCTGGACTGCTTTCTCTGCATCATGTCTAAGGATAAACATAATATACTCTCAAGTTAAGATAGACTACTTGGCGATAAGCTTAGTAAAAA
>JAQFYM010007090.1:0-10819 GCA_034694785.1 Agrenia bidenticulata
TTATATCACTAAAAAAAATTTTGACGCTACATAAGCGCTGGTTAGAATGAGCTTGTAGTTTATATGTACTTTTTGTCATTTTTTGTAGTTTTTGTAAATAGATTATTAAAATAAGTACAATTTTTTTTTATGTTATTACAATGTGTAAATTAGTTTGAAAGTATTTTATACATAGTTGTCGTAATAGTAATACTGCAGTTAAAGTACTACAAAAATAATACCAACCTTAGCCAAACGTAGATTTTTTTGCAGCTATTTTTTTAATTGGATATTAGATACTAAATCTTGGAAATTAACGTCCTGATACCCAGTTCTATAACGACCATTGTCAGCTTGTAGTGCGTAAGAAAAGAGTTGCTGGCGAACTAAATTATGCTGATTTTTTGCCTGCCTAAGATTTTTGTGAACCTATCGGCCGAGGTATAAGGCCCAAGCCATTTAGTTACAGCTAGTTTGCAGTAAAAAAAACAAATATGAAAAAAAACGTTACTTAAAAAGGCGAAAATTTTTTAAAGTACTTTTAAATCAAAAAGAAGTCAGTTTTTGTTTGACAAATACAAAATTTACTGTATAAAAAACTTTGTTTTGTTTGATAATTATAGTCCCATACAAAGTGAAATGTGTAATTGTTTTTTAACATACCGGAAAAAAATAATTACGTTGTATTGGCTTTTTTCTTTAAAAACGAAATTAGAATAGAAAATTAATTGTTTTAAACTATAAAAAAAGCTGTTTAAAAGAAAATTAAAATATTAAAGAACAGCTAGAGCCAATATAAAAGTATTGTACATCACCTTACCTATCTATTTTTGTTAACTTATTGATATCAGCAATAATTATTACAGATTAAAATATTCACAACAAAAAGTGATGTACTTAGTGGAACGAAAAAAAAAAAATATATATGTTAACAATTTTCCAAAGCAAATTTTTCAATCGCGTAAAACTTAATGCTGTATCTACAACACGAAAAATATTTTTTTTCTAAAAAACTTATTTTTTTTCTTATCGCCTCAATTTTAAATGCTGTAAAAAACCCAGGCGAGCGTTTTTTAGCTGCCCTTTAAATCAAACTTAACAAAAAAAAAACGTTTTTTTATAAAAAAGGTTTTTTTTGTGTTAGAAAATCCCTAAGTTTTTTTGACTTTGGCTGTTTGGGTATTTCTTAAATCAAACAGCACAAATTTTAAAATAGAACAGTATTTTCACATCGCAAATTTTTGAAATAAATAAGCATTATTTATAATCAAGACATAAACTTTCACATACAATTTATTTTACTAAGGATAGATGCTTATCAGTATACCGGTGTTTGTAAATATGCGATCATATACGTTACTATAAGATTTTCTGCTATATCCATTACGTCCTTAATTAATAGATACTACTGTATTTTAGTAATGAATAATTAAATATCAAAAAGAAATTTGGCTTACTCAGACTAAAATTTACAAAAAATCGTATTGAACTGCAACTTTTGAAGATTATATAATTGCAATATATTGATAACGTATATAACCTATGTAGTCATCTGAAATGCTCTCTCAAACCCTATTTTAATATAAAGGGAAAAGCCACCTATAAATGTAGCCGTAAATTTACATGCAGCTTATGATTGGCTGCGTTTGCTCTGCACAATAAGGGTACGCGGTTTTCTTTACAGTGCGTAGTTGAAATAAAAAAAAACATATTTATGGCTGTTGTTGCTTTTTCTTTTATCGCTAGTTCTATTCAAAAGTAAAACTATTAAGAGATAAATCAATACAAGTCAAGATACGAACTTATTTTTTAAACAAAAAAATACGAACCGAGGCTTGCCTCATATTTTTAGTTTTTCTTTATAGAGTTTGTATATCCGTTTTTTCGTATAGTACCTTAATATCCGCATCAACGGCTTTAATATGATAATGCAAGGGAAAACGGTTTTACATTGATACATTTAGTACCTCTTGCGTATTATTGTCATGAAACATCGTCAAATTGCAGGTAACAGCTTTATATTGCGTTTAATATGCTATTGTACATATAGACGTCGTCTTTTGCAACTAAAAAAAACGACATCTTTGTTTCAACATCGTCAATTTGAAATGATTGAGTCAACTAAAAACGTGTTGATTTGCAAATAAAAACTATATATTTTATACCAAATGCGACAGCTTTGCAATAAAAACTGATAGTTTGCATACAATTGTGCCTTGGTGCAATAAATATATGTGGTACTTATTTATATATTTAAAAAACAAAAGAATACAAAATAAGAAATTTTTCTTAGGAATTTTGTACCGTACGCTTATGACTAACTGAGGTGTTAACATATTGAAGCAGGTAGTTTAATTAACATATGTTTTTACAACAAAGAAAAACAAAACTAGTTGGATAATTTCCAGCTTAAAAAAGTTTACATATATATTAAACATAACTTTTTACGCAACGAATCACAGCTGACTAGATTTTTTGTCGTGTTTGCACGTTATTATGTATACCTTAACCTTTTTGTCGTATTTTAATATTACAAAGGGTTGTAGTTTCCTTTGAAATGATAAAAAAAGCATTTTTTGTTTTAGTATATTTTTGTATTTTTTTATAACAAACTAATTATGACGAAACTACTATGGTCTAAAACGCACTTGTTACAATCGTCGTATTTGCACGCACACCTGTCGTATTTGGTTGTAAATAAGACGTTTTTGATTGCAGCCCGACGACTTCGTTCACAAACACGACTTAATTGATTGCAGATTATAGTTGTGCTGGCAAAGATTTTCAGATTGATCGCTAAAAGACATTGTTTATTGCAACAATGACGTTGTTAACTGCAACACGACAATTTTAGATGCAAACGACCTTGTTAAAAGACAACAAGACTGCAAATATTGCAAATGTGACGATAAAGATTGGAAAGCCCTAAAACACAATATTGCAACATAAATAAAAAAAACTAGTTACCTATTTAATGTCTTTCATAAGTTTTATATACGCATATTTATGATCCAAAAAATATATGCAAAATCCGTATATATTGTGTTTTTTGACCCCTAATAGCATTTCTAGCTTTTACGCTTCTTAAAAATTAGTTATGGCAAAATTCATAAACTATAGACATTTTTGCAATGATTTTTGATAAGTATGATGGGTTGATTCTCTATAAACAGAATTAATTTTTGCGTATGTACTTTTTAGGCAAATTTTTACACTCATATAATATTCTTAGTGTATAAGTGATTATATACGCAAATTCCTGCTTTTTACCGAAAAAAATGGTTTTTAATAATGTAGGTACAGCCAGGGGCTCCGTGGGGGGGGGGGGTCAAGGTGAACACTTTGCACAGGGCTTGATACGGAGGGAGCGCATTTTTTGAGAAAAAAATTTAAAGTATACCACTTATAAAAAAAATGTTTTCTATTAATAATCGCGTGTTGCAACAAAATACAAAACAAATTGTGATGACCATTTTGCCTCATGAAGTTTAGGTTGTTGCATATATGTGTAAATAAGTTTTAACTGTAAATTAGAAAGACATTTTGGTTTATATATTTATACTTTAACAAACACAATACAAAAAAGTAGTATATTTTTACAAACGTCTGTGGGTATACATGTATCTTCGCCAAAAAAAAAGAAACGATCTTAAGCCTTCACATACATTTTTGGAAATTGACATAGCAAATATTTTAAATTTAGTGTGTTCTTATTATGAATTCTTGTGAACAATTTTTTTTTTTCATACAATAAAAAGATAATGTAAAAAGATAAAAAAAATAAATCACCAAGCGATCGTATATAAAAAATTTTGTTACTTTTTACATAGTTCTATATGGCAGCAAATATATATATTTTATAAGTAGACGACATTTTTTTTTGGTCGAGGACTAAAGACTTTTCATGTATAGCGTAACTTATTAGAAAAACATTAAACTGCTTACTTTTGCACTTGAAATATAGGTACTTTTAAAATAAAACAACGGGGCACTTTTTCTTACACGAAAAGCATGCTAGAAATCAGTTGCGGGATTACATATCTGTATATGTGTGGTTTTTATCTGTTTACATTTTAGTATATAGCATTTAAGACCTTTCGAATTTGTAAAAAACGACCTTGTCGTAATATGAACAATAAAAAGCAAGTTCTTTTTAACAAAACATGCCATTTTATATTTTTATATGCCTATTTTGCACAATGTGTTTTAAAAAAAAACAATGGTATTTGTTAAGAAACTAATATAAAAATAAAATATTTGACATTTAAACGGGAAAAAAAATTTTGCAGAATATAGATGATCTTTTTTCGCCGATAAAAATTTATGCCCGAAATTACTTTTACTCAAATTATTGTATTGTACATGCTTGTACATGTTTGTGCACAAAAAGTATTAAATGTTATTTACACGAACACTTTATGCACATCAGAATCATTACACCTACATTTCACATGCAAAAAAAACTGATCTATTTGTAAAAACGAGCGCGGGCATAAACGTTTATTTGCCGAAAGAGACACGCCTTAAATTCTGCTAAAAAAATCCAATTTCTTTTTTTTGACATGTAAAAAAGGCCCTAAAAAATAAAATTGTATAGGGCTTCAAATTTCTAACGAACCTCTGGTGACAGCCATTTACCAAAATCCTAGATTTATTTCACCCCTAAATTAATGTATAACTAAAATAACGAGTCGATGTAAAGGTGGCATACACTAGTTGCGTATTTTTTTGGTACCACGAATCCATTGGTCAGTGAATATCTTACCTTTTGGCATGATAAAAAAAGTGGATCAGTTTAAACCCAGAGAGATCATGTTAGATATTTCAATTGTCATATTATAAAAAAAAAAATGACTTGGAATTTGTTCCCATAGAAAAAAACTGAAAATCGAACACAGCAACGTAATAGAGTCATTAGATGCGAAAAGAAACAACAATTATCTAGAGTCATTTGCGAACTGCAAAATGTAAGGGGATTAAAAGAGGATGAAAAGGAAAAATCAACCTATGAAAACAATTTATATCGTAATGTAGACATACATGCACCAATATTCACAAGAAGTCCAAATGCAGCATATTTTACAGTACTTCTATTATTGTATGGATATGAATTTATGCCGCCAATAGTCTTTTTATAACATTCGCCAAAAAAACTACATATGAGCACACCCTGTCTATATATAAACATATGTGTGCTTTTAAATGAACGATTAGAAAATACCTGTTGTAGCTTTTTTTGGTTTTTTATTCTAAATTTCATCACGGTGGGCATAAAAACAACTTGTAAAAAAATGCTGTTTGCATGTACAATAAAATATAACAGTTGTAACTAATTGGCAATAGTAAATTTTTTTTACAAAAGTATTGATGGTAAATATATTTTTTCATTATTCTCAGGTTGTATACAATTATAACTTGCTGTATCTTTAATATATATAATGTTTTGAGATAAAATTCCAGTCGTGAAATTTATGATTTTTTATGCATTAGGAATATATTTTTTTGACGTTTGCACACAATACTTACAGATAAAAAGGATATACTTTAAGAATCCAATGTCTTTTGCCAGCTGAAATTATTGGTCCATGACATAAATTTAAAACATAATATTGGTTTCATAATGTAATCTATTATTTATTTTTATATAATTGGCTATATATCATATTTATTTTTCTTATTATTTTTTATTATTCAATTGTACTAAATCTCGATATTCAAAAAAAAAAAATTTAAATTTTTAGTTTCCAGCCAATCAAAAACGTATAGCCCAGGGGTTCCCGCAGTGGCCGCCAACGAGCCCTTATGATTTTTTTGGCCCTTTAAAATGACCACCATGAAACAAATGTCTATTGAAAATAAAACAAAAAAAAAGCGACCAAAATATTACTATATGCCCTGTTGATTGCGTAGGTATTGCGTATAAAGAATCTTGTATTATTAGACGACACCTTTTCTTATATTTAGACGGAAGCTAGTCTCAATCTTTCGCATCGTTAGATATTCAGAAGATAACTCCATAACAATTAACCAAAAGAGAAGACACTACAATACAAAATTTCTGGAATTAGGTTTTACATATACTATAATTAATGATCATCATCGACCAATATGTATTTTTTGTTCCACTCTTTTTGCTAATTCTTCCCTGACTGCTGTAAAATTACAATTACACCGATGCATCTCATTAAAAAGAAAAAGATAAACCTGGATCTTATTATCGCACTAAACTGAATATATTTAAAAAAGAAAATATTTGGAACATACCTGAAAATACTGTGGATATAAATATGAAAAAAGAAAAATGCACAATAAGACAATTTACAAATCGATAAAGCGCCAACAACCATATTCCGTTATACATCAATTAGTAGCTCGACTTATAAATGATTTTGCTGAAATATTTTGTAATTCCGAAAACGCACTACATATAAAAGATTTAAAGCTACCGAAAGTTCAATTTCAAGACGAATTTGTATAATGGGAATTTACGTAAAAGATAATTTAATACACAAAATTCGAAATTCGAACATGTTTGCTCGCCAATTAATTTCAAGCACGGAAATAGGAGCCAAAGCTTAAATGATGTGTTTTGTAAGATATTTATATAACAATCAAATTATAAATAATTTATTATTTTGCTTACCTGTGATTGTAATGACCCGAGAAGTCGATATTTATAATTTTTTTGTGGAATTCTTTATGAAAAATAAATTTTAATTTAGAGAAGTGCATTCAAATATGTACAGATGGAGCTGCTTGCCTCTTTTGGAAAAACAATGAATTTTGCTCTCTTTTAAAAGAAAAATATGTTCAAATTGTGTTTACTCATTGCTTTATTTAGTTAGAAATGCTGTCCATAAAAAATTTACCCGTAGAGTTTAATCAATTTCTTGACTATATTTTTGCATCTGTGAATTATATCAAATCATCATCGAAGAGAGAAAGAGTATTAAAAGAGTTTCTAAAATACATAGTGGAAAAAAACTTAAATTAAATGTTTGCAGTTCTGCAAGATGGCTGTCAAAGAGGGCGCGCCACTTAAGATATCATAGATGTTTTGATGCTGTGGTTCATTTTTTAGCGAAAATAATGATAATAAATTTGATATATGGCAAACATTTTTGAATGAAGATTGGCAAATATTGTTATGTTTTTGGTAGATTATTTTACGGAGCTTAATATTTTGAAATCTAAGCTGCAGGGTTCAAATGATGATGTGATAAGTTCTACTTGCATTATACGGGAATTTCTTGAGAAGCTTGAATTGTGGAGCGATTTAATACAAAAAGGTGATTATTCCTTGTGGTTTTGTTTGCAATCGTTTTATACATCCCCGTTTCATTGTCAAAAATTTAGCAATCTATTTAATTTGTCCTTCAATCAGTAAAAAATCGATTTAAAAGCATTCTTGAGCAGAAATATGATTGGATTATTAATCCCGTTTTGCACGGTAATATACATGAAAGCAGTTTAACATCATATATGATAATTCAGTTAATAGAAATCAAAAATAATTCAGAGCTTCTAAATAAGTTCCAGCTGCATGATTATAAAACATTTTGGATAGAATTAGACGAAAATATGATCAGATTAAAAACAAAGCTTGTACCATAATTATATAGTTTTTAGCGACTTACAGATGTGAGCAAGCGTTCTCAACAATGAAAAATATAAAATCTGTTAAACGAGAGCGGTTGGAAAGCCTTAAAGAAAACATGAGAATTGTAATGACTGAAAACGTGAAATTATGCCCGAATATAGAAATGCTAATTTTAGTAAGGTAAAAAAAAGATTCGAATATGTCTGATTGAATAAAAATCTTTTAAAAAATTGTAAATTTAATTTTCGTAAATACAATACATGATTTCCTTAATATTCCCAAATTAAGAACATGACGAAGTACAAAAACTGTAATCATATTACGGTTCGTGCTTTTAAAGCATTTTCCTTTTACATAAATCAGCGTCCGTCATATCGCAAATGGGGGTTGCAATAATTCGACTACTTTGGACCCCCTGGTATGGCCCGATGGTTAGTGTATATTACCCTTATCATAAATACTGCAAATATTCTAGAAATTATTAGGTTTACCACAGTGCAAACTAAGAGCACCACACAAGTATATGTGTTTAGAAAGCAATAAATCATCCAAATCAAAACTGGATAAAGATTGTCTGTAAATACTCTTTTCCATTTATTTTCATATCATTTACGCAAAGCACAACAATGTTCTATTGACTAGGATTTTACTACGCATATTCGTTGTGTTGAACATAGTCTGGGTTCTGTTTTATTAAGTGTGTGGATTTAATTCTTTCTATCATTGTTTTGAACAGGAAGAATGTGGTTTCTTTTGATTTTACGTAAAGGGCATGTTGCTGTCATCGATACTAAATTCCTTTTTTGGCAAATATGCCTTTTTAGTACCATGAAAAAAAATAATAAGGAAAATTTTGGATTCTTATAAACTTTTCTTTCAACATAACCACTAGCACGTAGTATTCAATATTAGATATTTGTGGTGTAATTGCTGCAATGTCATTAACTTTGAAATAGGTTTTATATGTAAAATTCCTTTTCGCCATAAATACTTAACATTACAAATAGGATTGAATATTAAAAAACCAAAGATGGATAAAAAGGCATTTTTTTTTCCTCAGTTAATAAATTCACATCTTCAAAATTCGTTGGTTTTTTTTCTTTGATCAAAATCATCTTTAGATTGAAGGTAATATCAATTTACCTTGTACGTCAACGCTGTCAATACAGAGAGAGTATTTATTGTATTTTTTAAAAAATGTCTTTATCGGATAATAATAAGTATTTGGTTATTAATTCTTGTACAAAAGATAATTGTGTTTCGTTAGGTACACAATAATTACCAACATTTTTTTCTATCATAATTGCGACTTCAATCATACGTGTCAAAACAAGATTCACACGCTTTCCTTTGACGGAGCGATTTTCCTGGGCTGATAAACAGTTACGAATTCGGTCAGTTATATGTAAACATTATTTTGGGATGGGCTATAAAGAAATTTATTGTAGTATCAATTAAACGATAGGTCAGCTCTGTATTTAAATCACATGTTTTTTTTTTGTTCTTTAAAAGGCAAATTTGTGCCTCCTGTTTGCTGATTAATTTTATTTCCATTATTGTCGGCTTATTATTTTTTTTTGCTTTTCTGTATACAGAGGTTGTATTTTTATAGATTTCGGGCATTAAAGCAATTGTTACTGTGCAACAAAATGAAGTTCATAGTAGTCACAGTCAAAAATACAAAAAAAACACATGTTAAAGTTATTTAAAGTGTATATTGCAATTGCCTTCCTTTTGTCAGTACCCCTCTATCTTTAGTTGTTCGAAACAAATTTGGTAAGTAAATTTGATCTGGTCTACATTCTGTTCTTTAGGTAAATGAGTAAGAATCCGACGTAAAGAAGTCGTTTTCAGGTGTTTAAACAAGTTCTCGGTGTTGTTTTTGCTTTTTCTTTGTTTTTGTTGTCATTTTAGGGTCTTAAAATGTTATGAATTTTTTTTTAAGGGTATGAAAAATTTTGAAAGACTAATTCTGTAAGTATTCAATTGATTTTTGTGGGTGTAAAATACTTTAGAAAAATTCTTTAAGGGTAAATCGCTCATGGAAAATTGAAACTGTCTATTTAGCGTGAATGAACAAAAAGTGGATTATTAGCCTATAATTTATATTGTATTTTCTATAATTAAAAGGTTGTTCACTCTGTAAAAAGACGCTATAAATGGGTGATAGAAAAATGGATTGTTATAATGGTAAACCATAAAGGTGAAGTGGTAAATATTGCAAGAAAAAGGGTAAGACTAATACTAGGGCGTAAAAAATGTATGAGCAATGTTTTCCGGAATTCGGTATTGTAAATATCATTATCCCGGGATCACGGGTATATCTCAAAATTATTCGGGATTATTTTTTGCTAGAAAAACCAGGTTGAAGACCACGTATACATGCAGATAATAGTAATTTTATACGCACATTTTTTTCAGTAGTAATAATAAGTTATTGCGATTCTCGTCCGAGAAGCTATTAAAAAACTATGCAAGATTTTATATAGTATATTAACTACGATCATTGTGGGATCATGATTCCATTCAGTACAATATTAATATAAAAGATTATAGATGGTCGAAGCACTTGATTCCGTAAAAATATAAGGGTTGAAAAGATTTTAGACCCTTGTGATGTAAAAATTATAAAAGGCGCAGCTTTATAGTAGATACAGGGTAATTCTTAAGATATATAATGGTAGATAGTCGGCAAAAAATGTAAAACACAAATATAAAATCTAAACAACAGTAAAAAATTTTTGATGTCGAACAAACGCAAAGCTTATATAAAATTGTTTTTTTTTGTGTTTAAAACGCCATAAATTATGCTATCGTTACGCAAAAAAAGTTGAAAATGTTTATGCGTATAAAAACGAATAAAAAAAGGTAAACATAAACTATAACTTAAGGAAAGTATTTGTTTCAAGGTTTTTCATAGTGGTGATCAACTAATATAGACTTAAAGTACACATAACAGAAAATTCTATGTTTTATGTTGTATTTATATACTCAATAGGTTCCGTATTGCTTGTAGTAATTTTTTTGTAATTTAGTGCTTCAAAGAGAACATGCTGATATCAGTGTTGTTGGAATTCATTTCGTAGTTTTCGGCAGTTAGATGTGCAAAAAGCGAATATAAACAATTAGACAAACAAAAAATATAAATTTATATCATAAATATAAAAGTAAATACAGCCAATAATATGTTTTAAAAAATTTTATTATATCAGTCTTAAGTTGCGTACAGAAGCTTTATCT
>JAQFYM010007091.1:0-10817 GCA_034694785.1 Agrenia bidenticulata
AAACTCATATTTAACAAAAAAATACTGGTAAATTTTTTTTTTGAATTATATTAATACAGGTGTTTTATACATTAATAATTATATAAATAAAAATGATTTGCAATTTATATAATAATACAAAGACTGATTTTTTTTTTACATATATTACCAAACCTTTTAGGTTTAACATATTTATCACAAAAAGTCAAACCATGGCACTAATCAAGTTCATTTAGTATGCAAAAAAACAAGTCTTGCTGTCAATCAATTTTTTCATGCGTTTTTTTCATGTATTTTATATCGTGCATTTTTAATTCATTTGTCGTATCCATATACCACACTAACACTAGATATATAAAACCAATTAACTTGCAAGAAGGTACCCTTATATTAAATAAATTTTTGCATAACCAATTTGTCTATGAACCAATTAACAATTAAAAAAATAAAATATTTGTAGAACTCCTTACAAAAAAAATAGATGCGAAAAAAAAAGTACACATCTAGTACTAATAAGTTTATATATATACTATGCCGTTACCTACAAAAATAAAAATTTCACATGAAGCACATATATAATTATGAAGAAACCAATCCATAAACTAAAAGCCGTCCTTAGGCGCAACTATGGTTCAGAAATCTTTACCAACGCTTAAAAAAAAAAAAAAACTTTGTGCTATATAAAATAAAATGTTCGCAAAAGTTTCGCTGTCAAATGCAGCATTCACTTTTAAAAAAGCAACATACAATCTTATATGCTGACATTTATACTAAGCAAACCACATTTTTTAATCTTAACAACAAAAATATCAACAAAAACTTTTACCGAAACACATACGTAAATAAAAATACCGCAACCAATACTAATCATTCTAAAAAACAAAGCAGCAAGTATATAACGTACTGGAAAAATGGAAAATAAATTGAACAAGTAAAAATGCCACGCAGTGAACTTACATAGTAGCAACAGCTTTTGTACCTCTTATCCGTATAAAAAAAACTGCTATTAGTGAAGTTCAAGTTTAGCTGGTACTGTTTTTGACTATAAAAAAATACTGTAAATTATAATTTAATATATCAAAACCTTGTCAACATAAAATATTATTCGCAACAGGTAAAGTCAATTTGCAAGATAATAGCAACGTAAAACGTTAAATCGAACAAGGGTTACAATAAAAAGGCTAATTTTGTCTTTTTAGCGTAAAAACTAACATGTGAATTTTATGTGACGGTAAGCTACTCCTGTATGCTCTCGTTCGTAGTCATATTTGTACAAATACAAAGAATTTTGTAATTTAAAAACACGTAAGATTTTATTTTTGTACCGCAGCCGTCATAATGCAAAAAAATTAATGTGTCAGTTGCACGAGATCCAGCAATTCTGTCAATGGGTGAAAATGTGATCGACAGTTTAATTCTTGCGCGTAATTTAAAACCAAATGTTTTTAGACAAACTAAAGACACACCACATACCTGAATTTGCATCTACGGGTTAAGCATTGACATTTCTCTACAGAAAATACACTGTAAAACGTTATTTTCTTTATGATCGTCGATGCAATTTTTTTTCTTTTAAGCAAAATATTCTTTTAAGATTTAATGCACATATTTTTCACGAAACAGTGTATTTTTTGTTTAATCGACAAAAATTTAAAGGCTTTTTTAAAAATGAAGAAACAGAAGTTCAGAAAAATATAATAACAAAAAAATACATTTAAAAAAACACCCGATTTGCTGTATTCACCAAAAGTATAGAAAATCTATTTAAGAAACCTCTTTCGGGATTCATTTACAAAAAGAGTTTCTCACGGACAAGGTAAATGTCAAACCCATTTACAACGACCAGTGGCGTGGCGCAGGAATTTTTGGAGGGGGGCTGCTAATTTTTTTTTTGTAAAAAAGAAAAAGTGTTTTTTCATTGTAAAAAAAAATTGTTTCATAAAATAAAATAATTTTCTTTTTTCTGTTTGCATAACTGTTTTTGGGTTTTTTTTAGTAACACAAACGTTGCATTTCTTTGTTAAAAAAATGTATTTGTGCTTGTTTTTGTAATTTTGTATATCTTTTGTATATGCTGTACGGCCTAATACCTCTCGTGATTTCTTACATACAAAGTTCAACTAACGTATTATGTATGTATGCGTTTTTGTTTAAAGTATAGTTTAGAATAGCTTAATGCTTTTAATCCACTTCAAAAACGTATACATGGGTTTAAGTCTCAGCACAGAGATTATTTTTTTAATATAACAGAAGGGTGTTGTAGATGGAAGAAAGCCTTAAACAAGATCATATCTATGCGAAAAGAATGATACTAACAAAATTTAATGCCTGATAACATCTTATTAGAGAAAGTTTTTTCCAATAAATAAGTATCGTTTACAACAGTCATTCATTATTCCTCGCTATAAGGACACCCTCGCTGAACAAAAAATCACTTATGCCCGGTAAGATCTTTTCATATAAAAGTATAATTTAATAAAATTATTGATTCTTTAAATTTTGAGTGAAGCATTAAAACGATTTTATCTAGAAATTAAGATTCTAAATAAATTTTTTATACGCAAAACTACGGTGATTTTGTATGTTTTCGCAGTTTTGAATAGTATAAAAAACATTCTTAAGTATTCCAAACAGTAACAAACTTATTTTCTATTTCTTATTTATTTCGTTTAGAATTAGTCATATAAGATGCAACTAAAAAATGAACTGTCAGCAGCGTGTTTTTTTAAGTTAAACCCGCAGAAACGCATACTTTTATAGTAAAAAAGGCAAAATGTATATATTACTAGTAATAGATTTAGGAAAAAATACATCTTTTGTTAAAATAGAAGGTATGACAAAGATGAAATCTGTCATACTTGTGTTTTTTTGTTTAAATAAAATACAAATCCGAGACATAGCCAGATTTACTTAAGTTTAAATATTTCTCTTTTCGATAGTTATCGTATTTTCCCCCATAGCAGATTGGTCGTGAATGGCGCTTTGCCCGCCCTGCAACTACAGTATACTACAATAAAAAAAATTTAATAAAAAAAAAAAACCAACACAAAAGATATAGTAAACAGTTGCAAGTCTTGTTCAACATTTTTGTTATTTAACGAACTTTTTGAGCATATTGTTAAAAGTTTTTTTTACAAAAAATGTTGTATTACGTACAAAAAACTAATGTCGTGCTTTTTTTTTTTGCGTTTTTGCCACTCTAAAGCAAGTTGGTATGACTTAATACAGTGATTGCAACTGTATTGGGTAATAAAAACGCATATTAAATAGAGTGATAGTACATCAGTAAAATTCTTGCTACAACTTCTACTTTAGTATAATGCAAATTATAGTATCGCGTTTGGAAATTAAAATGAATACTAACGAGGAAAAACAATAATTTTTAAGCAGTTAGTTTTGTAACACAAATTATAAAATACGTGTCTTATTGCTCTACACTAAGGTTGCTATTGCGTTTTCTGTTTTTTTTTATCGCATAGTATACAACCGCGTTTTTTGTTTATTTAGCTCTTTAAAAAAATAATTAAAGTTTTTTATGAAAAAATCTTTATAAACCTGAATATGGAGCAGAAGTTGACAACGCCTTTAAAAAAGCAAAAAGCGCACCCATATCCTTATGCTACTATTGTACTTTTCTGCAGCATATTTATGTTTTAAAACATTCCCTCTTTTTTGTATTTTATATAAAAAAAAACAAAAAACGGTACATAAAATGCGAATAAAAATTTGCTGATGCTAGCCTCTTAACCAAGTTGTTACAATGATTTTTATAGTGTGTTTTATGTGCGTATTTTTTGTTTTTTATGATAAACAGTGCTTTTTACAAATCATATTTACCTTTATAAAATTAATAAAGTATCTTGATGTTTTAAAGATGTACAAGCGGCAATTTAATAGCGCAAAAAATACAAAAAACGGGTTTTCTTTTTTGTAAAAAAAGTGATTGCCAAAATCGCTTACTATTTTTATTAGAATGGCATGAGTTTTATATTTGTAAAATATAAATAGCATTTTTATTATATTGTCTATTTATAGAGCAAATAACTGCCAAAAAGATACGTTATTTACTATATTTATTTGATTATATTTTACCAACCGCAAAAAAAAAGTTCAGTTTTTTGTGTGTAACATAAACGCTTTGAAAAGCACAATATTAGAAATTACGTTTTTCTAACATAAAACTTATAACGTTGCTGTTTTTTTTGCTTTTAAATGTAATATATATGTTTTTTTTTACTATAAATGTGTTTTTTCACGTTAATTTAACATTTTTTTATAATTCAAATAGAATTTTTTACAGAAAGCATTATTTCAATATTTTTTTTATACAAACAGGTGCTTATTTAGGTATTGAAAATAATGGACGTTATAAAAATATGGTTTTTATAGAAATGAAACGCAAAAATTGAATCTATTTCATTATTTTATTTTGATAATAGTAGATTTGTGACGCAAACAAAAATATAAAATATATATGGAATGTACCTATAAATAGGTGTATATGTATCATATGGCCTCATGGTGCGTTTCTCTACCCTGTTAAAAAATTAGTACAATTTTTTAACTGAAAGCAAATATAAAACCATAAATAATTGTACGCCGAACCTGTCAGTGATTGCAATGTTAGCACAATGTAAAAAATATGCCTAATGTTGTATATCAAAAGTAATACAAAAATAATTGAAAGTTTCTAAAATAAATAAAACATTGCCAACTGTATTTTTTTATCAATTAATAATATTTATAGAAGCCTATCTATAATAATACATTTTGCGACATTATTTATTTTAGAGGTTAATCTTTTCTTACCAAATTGTATTTTTTTTTGGGGGGCTGTGCCCGACCCCTCTTCAAGCCCCCCCCTATAAACGCCACTGACAACAACTATACGCATTTTGTCAAAAACACTACGGCAGGTACAAAGTGAGATACAAAAGCTAATAGCAAAAGATAGGAACACACCTTCTAAAAGTGGTTTGCATCCTCAACATTTCTTTTGGCAATCAGAATACTACAAAATAACAGGTTATTTTCTAAGTAAATTTTACGTCCTTCGACAGAACAAACTTTTTTTTGCTGTTAAAAACCAACCTAACTAATACAAAGCCAATGTTTATGTATATTATAAAAAATAAAAGCTAATTAGCCTAATTGCCATTCGTGTATAGATATTTGACGCTATATGCGGTTTTGTATACGACGCGATTTACAGAATGCCTTAAGGTATATAAAACGCTACACGCACATTTTAAAACGCTTGGGTGAATCGACCAGCATTCAATAATACAAAAGTCCTATAAACGTATATACTGATATACAGAAATAGTAGGAAAATATAAGAACAACATATATAAAAATTATATATAAAATAAATACATAAATTGACTGAAAAAGTAGCTTCCTCTAATATTACAGGCCCTTGGCGACAAAAGTGCTTTTATATGTTTTTTTCCACTAAAAAAAACCTAAGTCTTTGTATTTTTAATACAACACCCCTTGCGGTATTTGCATTTAATTTGTAAGGATTAAAGTACTATACTAAAATATGCATTCTGGATTTGTTAGATGGTATTGTCGGTGTATAGTTTAACGCACTTGTTGTAGATACCTGTATGTTTTTTTGTATTTGTATTTTTTTTGTATTTGCATTTTGGTGTTACTTAATCAAAAGCAAAAATGAAATGGTATATACATATATATGATATTTGCTGTAGATTGTAAAAAACTATATAGTGATTTATCAAAAAAACTAACTAAAAAAATATGCGTCATTTTTGCTTTTGTTTGCATTAAGTATAGTTTTTAGATTTTCTTTCTTAAAATGTAAACTTTCACAATGCAAGAGCTATTTTTTTATTTAGGCAAATTTCTAATAAAAACTGCTTTTTTCTTTTAAATACAAAAAAAGATGCTGTAAATTACCGGCATACTCAAATGTACGTTACAGGTTTATTATGCTTTATATCCTAAAAACAATACTTTGCGCGACCAAGCAACATTACAAAGGCAAAAGTTACTGATAAATATACTAAAACCGCAATCATCATATTTGCTAGCACGTTCTTCTATTCGAATCAGCGCAGTAAAAACTCGGTTTTTGTTAATACGTTAGATTCAGCTGGCAAAAAAAAATCGTATGAACTACAACGACATTTTATGCGCTGTATATACTATTGTTTTACGGAATTTGCAAATCATATGTGTCAAAACTGTATTTTGACGTATTTCTTTTACTATATGTTTGGTTCAAAGCATTTTATGGTCTAATAAGTAGAATAGGCAGACCAAGTTAGAAAAGAAATTTATGTGTTTCTTTTTGTTTATACGCGTTTTTATCTTATTTTATACTAATTTGTTTCTGTGACCTCTTACCATGCAGTTATTAAAAAAAACAAGAAGATACTGCAAATGTATATCAATAAATTTTTGATGTTTGTTTTGACAGGAAAAAATGTGAATTTTTTCTTTTCAGTGCAAAAGTATACATTTACAAAAATTTACATGTTAAACCTTAGGCATACCGTTTTAAAAAAAAATTGAACATCTTATATTCTGCTAACAAAAAAAGCTCAAATGTAAAGATTGAAAAAACGCTGTGCTGTTATTTTTGTATCGGCTCGAACCAGAAAAAAACACATAGTTAAAAACATTTTTTGTGAAAATAAACAAATGAACTGCACAAACGAACCGCTGGTTTTTTAAACTGGACATTTTACCTGAAATAAATTTTACCCATAACAATTGCCATTTAATTTTTATCATGGGATTTTTCTGGCCAACAATATAAGACTTAAAATATAGATATTCAGTATAATAAGAATAGAGATAACGCGCTAAAAAGAAAGATTTTACATGACCATAGAAATAGTGTAACAACAAAAGAAAAAATAAAGCCATTGAAGATGGTCAAAGAATCTGTATAAGAACGTTTCATTTGTCATTTAAAATTGTGTTGTGTAAACTTTTACCGTGTTTTTTATTTTTTTTCTATTTTTTTACAACTTACGTGACTACAAAAGTACTTAAACGTAAAGAATGCATTTTGTATTTTGATGTCAACAACATTAATAAAGCACATTTTGCATGTCTTTTATAACTTGAAAGAAAAAACATTTTTATATATAGACACTATATAAACATAATTGTTTTTTTCGATTTATTGTGCATATTCAGGTGTTTTTTTATTCTTAAACGTTTTAAGCACAACTTATTCAGTTCTGGAAAAATATATCTTATGATGCAAATTATAATAACGCGCAGGCGTTCTTGTAATAACGACTGAAATTTGTAGCCAATAAAAAAGTGTTAAAGAACTTTTTTATTTGTATATGGATTTCATTTAAAAATAATACAAGTAGCAATCACTACAGCGGTGCGACGAAAAGTACTAAGTTAAGTACCAAAAAAACTATGTTCGTTCAAAATACATAGATTTTATGTTTTCAGCAAAAAAAAGCAGCAGGAGATTGTCTTCATGATATATATGTCGGCACGCGTGTATATACAAGTAATGGATACATGCATACATGACTAAAGGTTTTTTTATTACACGAAAGCATTTTGTTTTTGTATTGCGAAATTACATTTACTTTAAAAAGTTTTTTTTAGAAAAACTTCTACGTATTATGCAACAAAACAAAGAAAACCCGTAACGATCACAAAATGGCATGATAAATGTTTTGTAAAAAACAAATCGTAAGGTCTAACTTACCGGCGTCCATTCAGCTAGCGACAGGCATAAGCAGGTGCTCTAAACGGCACAAGGGGGCCCGGGGGTAATTTTTTTTTAGTAAAGGGGGCCCATAATTTTTTTTTTGATATAGTTTTCTTTTTCAAATATTTACAAACACTGCAAAACACACATATAAAATATTCATATAGTGTTTTACTTGGGCTTTAATAGTTGATTGTATATATTCCAGTGTCTTTGTACAAAGTGCTTTCTACTATTTGTAAAACTTAGAAACATACACACAATACCTATATTATGCGCAATATAAAAAAAATGAATTTCTATTTTCCTTTTTTTTCAAGGAGGCGTTGAAAACTTGTGTTACTATTCTTCTCAAAAATCGGCAAATATTAAAAAACTTCATGTTATATTATAAGTTGGTTGATAAAACATTACATGCGTAGTCTTCTGTAAAACAAATATATAATTTGTAAGTTCAATAGACTTTTTTATATAATATAGATGTGGCGCGCGCTGCAAGCCTCCCGCATTTAGCCGCCTATAAGGCAAGTAATTAAAAATTCGCACAAAACGGATATTTTTCAAAAATATGGAAAGGCCGTTTGGTAAGTGTTATAAATCTACTATTTTTAAAAATGCGATGTTTTTTTGGTTTTTTTGGTTTTTCATTATTTTTATTTTTTTGTTAAAAAACAAACCAAAATATTTTTTTTGTGTGGTTTTTGTCTTTACTTATCAGTCAAAGCTGCCTTTTACATTTTAATTATTGTCTTGGCTTTTTGGTTTGCTTTTTTATGCCTTAGATGGCAGACTGGGCATGAACATCGCGCTGCGCGCGCCGTAATAATCTATTTTATTTTATGAGTTCTAAGCAGAAAAAAGCAAACAAAAGACGTGCATGTACTGTAACGAACAACTTGAAACCCCGAAGTATAAGCTTAAGACATAGACAAACTGCTACAGAAAAAACGCGGCCGGCTGTTTTTTACAAACACGTCATTTTTACAAAAGTAATGCAAAACATGGTAATAAAAGGATATTAAAGGAATAAGTTTTGCTATTGTCGTACAAAGAATTTGTTGTTGCTATATTTTATACGTATATGTACAAAAGTAATGTTCTTAGTTTGTTGGCGCATAAAATTTAAAAAAATGTTATATAAGTAGTCGATGCAAATGCCCGCTATGTTTCTAATGCAAAATATAGAGTTAAAAAGTTTTCATACGGTTTTTACAAATCAAGAAGTTTTATTATTTATTTATATGTTTGTGCAAAAGCGTATTAAAAGTACAAAAAATACTTTAAAACTGTAAAAACTGTACTTCAAGTAGCACATGGGCCTTATAGAACAAAAATACATACATTTTAAAACAAAGTGCATATAATTTGCAAAAGTAAAACCGTCTTGCTTTAAAAAACTTTTTTTTAAATTTAGTAATGCGAGAAACGCTTTGTTAATAATCGAAAATGCTTATGCTCTCTTGTACAAACAAAAAAAAACGTAGAAATGCATGTTACATGTAGTGACACATCTAAAAAAAAATACGAGTCTGTATATTGTATTTGAGCTTTGTAAATCCAACTGCAATACTTTGCCTATTAAATCTAGTATAAAGCTAGATGATATCTGAAGTAATGTTTATAATCACAAAAATTGACTTAGAAAACGATTTTTGTACGTAAAAACGTTTTTAAAAATGTCACACAAGGAAAAACATTTTAACAGCATTGTATGTTATTAAAAACGACAAGCATAATTTGATTATTTTCTTCAGTAAAAAAGTTCGACCAGAAGATTCCTTTTTTTGTTTGTTCGAAACTTTTTTTTTGTTAAAAAAATTTTTATTTTTTAAAAGCAACAAAAACATTGTTCTGTATCCAAAAATGACTAAACAATATAGATATTGTACAACACGACGTTTTTCGCAGGTATTACATATTAGAGACAGTTAGGACAAAAAAAATCCTCCTAAAATACAAAAATGTTTTTACTAAAAGGGATAAATATAAAATAACGTGTATAAAAATTATTGTAGGTGTATTTATTACATTGCAGTATAATAGCAATAAAAATGCAGAAATTGTTAAAATTGTTTTTTAGGGGTTATTTTTGCCTTTGATAAAATACAAGCAATTTTTTAATAATTGTAATAAAAGTATGCATGTAATAATCTACATGAGTACAATGATACAATTTAGTCATTGCATTTGTTTTTGTCATTATTAAGTTTTTTTAAAAAGTTTTGCGCGTATTCGCACACAATCCAAAATGTTCTTGTTAAAACAACGGCATACATCTTGCGGAATATGGATTATGGCCATCATGTTTTTCTCGTTTTATTACAGTTAATAATTTGCAGTTGGGGTTTTATAAAATAAAAATAGACCGAAGTCAATTTTTTAGACGCACTTTTTTTACACAAGGATTAAAGCAAAAGGATCCAGCAACATAACCAGCCTTTCAAATGGTTCATTCGTGTTTTTTCTTGTATAATAGATTTGTTCAATTATTTTTTCTAAGTTTTAAGGAGCTATCATAGGTTAAAATAACACAAAATAAACATAAAAGGCCATATTATAATAGAAAAATCTAATCGCAAATTGTTTTTTGAGTTACAGGAAGTCTTTTATTGTTGCGTCATTTTATATACGATTTGCTTCTTTCTTAGCAGATGTAACTTTAAATCAAAAAAAACGTTAAAATAAATAAACTTAGATTAAAAACCAAGAGAATGCATAGATAAATAAGATTGTTTTTAAAGTATTTGCTAATTGCGTAAACTGAAAAAAAACGCATAAACTTGATATAAGCTAACCTATACGAGATAAATATAATATTGTATAATTATATATTTTATTAGCCAACAACAAGAGTTTTTTCTTTCTTGGGAAATTAAACGAACAACCTAACAAGAAAATGTATTTTAGGTATTTTTGATGCCTACCCTAGTCCAAAACACTAAATACATACTAATAAACACAACAAAAGTTTGTCAAAATTCTACAAAAAATATATTGGTTTTTGCATCTGTATCTAAATAAGATGTACTCTTGATAAATAACTAAATGTAAAAAAAGTTGACATAATATTATAAACAAAAAACCGCGTAAATTACTAAAAAATCATACACATTCACTAATGGGC
>JAQFYM010007092.1:0-10815 GCA_034694785.1 Agrenia bidenticulata
TATTATACTTTTTGTTATTTACAATTTTTTGTTATGAATTATGATTACTTATAGATATATTTTAACAAAAAAGTAAAAAGGTATTTTTGTGCCACTCTTAATAAGTCCATTCTTTTTCTTAATTATCTAGATATGCCATACAGATTGCCTTTAAAGACAGCCAAACATAACATATGTAGTGATGATTTGCTATATGCGACGCCTTTATATATGCCAAACAAAGCAAAAAAAAAGACCAATTGAATAGTTTATACTTACAAACAAATAAATGTAAAAACGCTCATTGCATATATGTCAATAACATAAATACAAACAAACTTAAAACAAGGAAACTTGAGTATGGGCACAGAGCGTAAGAGACACAAAACACACATTAGGTCATTTTTATTTCAATTACTATATAAATTTACAAACCTAGCTTATGTAAATACAAAAAACGCTTTACACTGATAAAATAAAATTTGACAAGCATATCTCGGGTTTTTTCTTGGTTTTTTTCTTGTAATTATAGATGCAATAAACGCGAACTTTTTTAACAATATGCAAAATCTTTAAAAAACATATTTTTTTAGTTTTCTCGAACTAAAGACGCAATTTTTTATATTCACTATAATGGTAAATAAATTGACGTCAAAAATGTGCATTTTATATTTTTTACTCCTACTCTTAGTACGCATTTTTTGATAATAATCTAGAATCGCATCAAAAAAATAACAACAAAAAAAAATATAACTAGTTTAAATGCAAAAACTGCCTAAAAATACAAACGTTTGTTGCGATATTTATTTGTAGTAAACTAAACTGCAGCACTTCTTGGAGTGCAAGTCTATTCAAAGGGCTGCGTCCAAACTTGCCAGCGTGCCCTGAAAAGAGCATATGACAAACTCTTGGGATTTTTTTAGACTGGTTAAAATTTTAAGACAAAATAACGTTGAAAAAACAATTGGAATGTCAATCTATGTAATTTCACTTTGTTTTACGTGTTTTTCATTTAATTTCTAATTTTTAACAATTTTAGTTTTGCTTTTTTTGTATAAAATACCCAAACATTACGCGTACAATCATCGAAAATTATACCATATAACACATTTATCTATCACAATCATTTTGCTTTGCTTTTTATTTATGTTTTTTGATGTTTCTTACGTTTTTTCTGGCAAGTTTGCCATCATAAAGGATTTTGAGGCGCCGACGCACGATTAAGCTGCCCTCTTTTTTTACGTGAGTAAGGTTTTTATGTCTAATTTGTAGCGTTTATCTTCTATTTTTTTTTTTGACCTAGCCTGTTCTTTACTATCAATTTTTTATGTACCATAGAACACATTTATTCATCACAATTATTTTTTTTTTACTTTTTTTGTATGTGTAATGTCGTTTTTACGTTTTTTTTTTGCAGTTTACTAGCATAAAGAGTGTATCGGGCGCTTTGGAGAGTTTGGCTCTAAATCAAAAATAGTGACATTACATAGATTGCATATTTAAATATTTTTCAACTCTTTTTTATATACGCAAAAAAAACCGGGTTCACAATGACCCCTGGCGAGTTTACCATACCCTCTTTTTAGCGCACGACACCGATTTCACCTGCATCCAAACTATAATACAAATTCAAACTGAGTTTTTTACTGTATAAAGTCTATTATTACGAGCGCAAGACTGCGTAAATTTATGTATATGACAGTTTCAATTTTGCTTTTGATACCAATACCATCTTTTTTATATGCGCGTCAAGGATATATAAACGTTTTTTTGCAAGCCTGTCTCAGCGTGTATTTATCTTTTTTTCGAATGCAAAAATTCACCGTTAAAATACGGCACAAAGTGAATTTGTTGAAAAATTCTACACATAGATAGCTTAATTTATTAATATCTCTTTAGAAAGAGTTTTTGTACTAATTCTGTGATATCATTACATATTAAATGTTTGTATTTAGTATATTGCTTGTCACATGAGCAATATTTAGCGTACGTTGTTAGTATTATACTTTCTAAACAGATAAATGTACCAAAATAAACATTATTGTTGTAAATTTGTCAATAATCTTTACAATAAATTTTTAAGGGCACTTTGTTGGCAAGGTTTTTTATTTTAAACCCTGACTACCGTAGTCTATGTTTTCTATAGACACCTGTTTATCAATTTATCAAAATTTAAAACAAAATATACAGAATACTTGCCAAAAACATGTATTTTTTTGTGCAGAACGCATACATTTCCTGCAAATCTACAAGAAACAGTAAATAAGCAACAAAAACTGGTTAATATGTCTGCCTTTTACTTTAAAAAATTAAAAAAATAAAAAAAATGCTTTTTTATAAGAAAGTTGTCTCAGTGCCCCTTTAAATATGTATTCAGTCGCACTTACACGCTTTAAATTTATCAAAGAGTTAGAGATTAATTATAAACATAAAAAACTTATTGATTCTTATTTGGATACAAAGAGAATATTTCGCTAGAAATTGTATGCGCGGATTCTGTTATGTCATCCTTTGTAATTCAAGTTTTGTTTTTAATATACTGATCTACGATGAAACTTTATGACATAAAAAAAATATTTTATAGCTTAATTGTAAAGCAAAATATAAATTAATAAAAATTACAAATGTACCCTAAAAATATAAAAGTTATTTGTAAAAGTATATATGCAATTGTTTTATAAAAGTAAAATTTGTTGCAAATAGGGGTCGGTATTTTACCATTTGTTCAAACCGTCTTATTTTAAAAAAATTACAAATAAGTTGTTTATATTACAAATATCGCATTATAAAACATAAAAAAAGGTACAGCCTATATAGAGGCACCTTCTTTAACACCTAATGCTGTATTGTTATTGGTACTACGCTGATATTAATTTTTACGGCTTTAAGCCTTTTTAAAAATATGCATTTTTGTTTTAAATGATGTATAAGGCTCTTTTAAAACTAAGTAACAGCATTGAAAATACTTTGATTGCACCCTATAGACATTTTTGTAAGACAAAAAAAAAAGTTACAAAAATCAAAAACTTAGTGGCAAAACTGCACAGTATAACGTTCATGCGTTGTCTTATATAGCAAAAAATCCGTAGTAGATACAGAAACTAGCATTTTATCTATATCTTAAGGCTAGCGCGGCTGTATTTACAAATGTAAGAACTTTTTATAATAAAAAAAGTAAAATAAGTAACTTAAAACAAAATATAAAATAAATATTACTCTGTTTTGAGCGTTGAAATTTATAAAAAATTCGCATATAAATTAACTGATTTATACTACAACAAAAAAATTATTATTATACGTTTTTTTTGGTCTGAAACAGGCTTTAGCTTTGTATTTATAGCACTATAAGAAAAATACAATAAATTAGTATATAAACGTACACTTTTTTATAATCAAAAAATTAATATTCATTTGTGAATTACGATTGGTTTGCACTTTTTATAAATGTATTCTATATAATTATACCTATTTTGATGCATTTAATACAGCAGAAAAAATCTTCATTTTAATTCTTATAGGTCATGTTGCTGAGTTATTTTTTTAGAAAAAATACAGTTATACCTTTTTTATAAAAAAACGAAACTTAATTTACGTTAAATTAAAAAGCTTAATACCGTTTGAAGTTATACTCTACAAAACAAAAAAAAAATACTGCCCATTGCTAAAATCGCTTGGCTATTTACCTATAGAATCGGGGCTGAAAAAGACGAAAACGGACATTTATTACAGACAGGTTTAATATATAGATTTTGCATATAAGCAGAGGCTCTGTTAAGAATTTATGTCCCCATTTAATTTTTTTTCTAGGGTTTTTTTCCTGTCAAAAAAACCAAATAGGATTTTTTGGAAAATATTTAAGGCGTGTCTCTTTCGGCAAATGAACGTTTTTGCTTGCGCTCGTTCCAGCAAATCATTCGAACTTTTTGTTACGTGGAATAGGGTGTTGTGATGTATATGTAAGTAAAATGTAAGTTTCCATAACAGTTTAAAGTTTTTTGCACAAGCATGTATAATACACTAATTTGAGTAAAATTAATTTCGGGCATAAACTTTTTTCGGCAAAAATGACACGCCCTTAATCTTTAATTTATTTTTTTCTGTTAAAATGTCATTAAATTTATTTTCATATTTCAGTATCTTTACAAATACCATTTATTTTTTTTTGAAAAACTTTGTGCAAACTAGGCATATAAAAATATAAAATGGCACGTTTTGTTTTAATCACGCAATTCATTGTTTATTTTACAACAAGGTGTTGAAAACATATTTGAAAGTCTATATTGCCATATACTAAATGTTAAAAGATGCAAATTACACATATACAAATATTCAATGACGCAATTGAGTTCCAGCAGGCTTTTTTTATAATAAAAAAAAGACAGGTTTTTTTTTAAAAGAACTATATTATAGGTTAAAAAGTAAGCATATTTTTGTTTTTAATAAGTACCGCTATACATATAAAGTCTATAGTCTTCGAGCAAAACTAAAATGTCATCTACTTATACTCAAAAAAATATATTTTGCCATATAGAATCATGTAAAAAAATACCAATGTATATACGATCGCTTGGTAATCTTCTATTATCAGTTTACATTATATTTTTATTGTATACAAAAAAAAATAATTTGTTCACAAGAATTCATAAAAAGAAGATACTAAATTTATATATTTACTTTGATAATTTTTAATTCTGTATGTGAAGGCTCTAGATATTTTTTTTTGGCATAGATGAATGTATACGTACGGCCGTTTGTAGCAGTATACTACTATTTTTTATTGTGTTTGTTAAAGTTATAATAAAAAAAATGTTTTTCTTATATACAGTTACGACTTGTTAAAACATATATGCACCAAACTAAACTTCATAAAACAAAAATTTTCAGCACCTTTTTTTTAAACTTATATGAGACACATATTTATTAATAGAAAACATTTATTCTATATGTGGTGTACTTTTATATTTTTTTAATTTGTAAATGGGGGCCCCCTCCGAATGAGGGCCACCATCGAATAAGCCCGTGCAATGTGTTTGCCATACCCCCATCACCTCACAGTAGCTGTTGCAAAAAAGTCATTAATGGCAATGGTGAGTTTGTCCATAAGACAAAATACAGTCCGATGATGTGCTCTTATAAAGTAAATCGCTAAGAAACGTACGAACTGTTAAATTATATTGCGAAAAAAAAAGCACAAAACGATATTTTCATGTAAAAACAAATTTTACCAATTATTTTTTCTTTTTTAAATTTTTATTACTGTATTAAGTTCTTTGCGTTAAAGGTTATACAGTACAAGAAGAAATTGGTACGTAATGTTCTTATAGGCTGTAAAACTTGCCAGTAAATAAGGTTTTATAAAAATGCTGAGTAGCCATACAACACTATTAGGCCAAAAAAGACTTTGTATATATTAGTTTATGTTTTTATACAAATATTAATTAACAAAAGTATTTTGAGTACAAAAAGTGTTTTATGGTGTTTTTAAAGGTTGGGTGTATACTAATAATGCACATTAACATGTTGGTAAATAAAAATGATGCCTTATGCTAAGGTTTTGATTTTTAACTAGGAGTTCTCAATTTTTTTTTTATATTTTCCGACTTCCTGGACAAACGCGTTTTTAAATTTGCCGACTTCTCGAGAAAAGAGTCTATAATTTCTTGGAAAATCCTGATACCTTTAGTATTTGTACTTAATACACACGAACCAAAAAAAAAAATTAAAAAATACAAACAAAACATATGTATTCTAACTTATTCCCATCGTTGCAGCATAAAATACGTTATGGCACTACATTTTTGTACATTTATATAGGTTTTAGTGCAAGTTTTATTGTTTACACGTATGTTGCTTCTTTTGAATAAAGCCAAAAAGGCTTGAAATAAATTTTTTCTCTAGCTGTGTTTTTTTGATTAGGCGAAAAATGCTTTTTTGTTCGTCAAATTTCACATATAAAAAATTGGCCCCCTTTTGTACTTGTATTTGCTAAAAATGGAAGTCATTGTCGTATACCACTTTTTGATTTCTTTTTTTTTTGATTTTAAAGAACACAAATTGAAACAACTTTCACCGAATAACCAATTATTTTATATTTTTTAATTATCAAAAATACCGAAAAACCGCATCGCTGCTCTTTTTACTCTCTACAAAAAAAATATTAATTCCCGGAATTTATATTAAAATTTTCCGGGATTTCGATATATGCAAAAATTGTCAATTTCTCGGTAAATCATGAAGTCCCGGGTTCCCGGGAGATTCACATTTTTTAACCCTTAGAATGACAATACAAATTAAAAACATCTAGAAAAAAATAGCTAAAAAATAGAAAAAAAAATTGGAAATCATAATACCTTGCTTTCTGCATATTTTCTGCCGTCTTTTCTTGTTTTTAAAAGCGGCATTGACAAAAATCGATTACATGTCACTTTTTGTACTTCCGGCTACGTATAGATGTATTATTTGTGTTACAAGTTAATATAAAACTACTTTGTTTGATTTTTTGTATTTTTACGGTTATCTCTGTATAATTTATGCAAAAAAAACAAGCGTTATTACATGTTTTTATGACATATAATATTATATACACGACAATACGGCCATGTAATTAGTCATGTTAGCATTGCAACTGCTTTCATGCTTTCTGTATATGCAATTACTCACTTTTAATATGGAAACATAGTATAAAATGAAAAGAATAACTCAAAACAGAAATCTTCTACTAATGCGTGAAATCCAATAAAAATCATAAAATTCATTTGTTTTACTTGTTGCGATCTTGTCCTAAATTAACACACATCGAAATCCATTCCAATGTAATAGATGTTAGTAAACTAATATTTAGGTCAATCGGTTACATGTTCACTATATGTGTTTGCAAGTTACCAACGTGTGTACGATAAGCTTTATGTAGTTCATGCAATTTTATTTTAAAGATATGCACATATATGTGATAAATAATTTTTTGCCGCACTTTGGAAATGCAATATATGATCATTTTAGAATAAAAAGCTCGTCAAAAATGCACATTTATACGCAAAAACGTATGAAATAATTTTTTGATTATTTTAAAAAACGGCATATAGTCTAATCTTTTTGTATGATTATATTCCATAAAAAGTTTTGATAAACCCAAAAATTTACTAAAAAAAGTCTAATAAAAAAATTAAAGTCCCGGTTTACAAATATCCGGCCGGATTTTTTTAACAGCCGGAACCGGACATTTTTTACACAAAAACCAACACTAAACCAGTCAAAATTTACAGCATTAGCCGGAATATAGGTTCGACACATTCCTTTGTACAAAGATAATAATATTATGTACAACCTTTTTATCAGGATTTTATTAAGCTGTAAAAATATTTTGTTTATTTGTATTTCCAATAGCAGTAATATATTTGTTGCCCATAAAGTGCATCAAATATTCGTTGCTATTTATTTATGTGGCTGATAATATTACATATGTCACTAAAAAATGTATCTGTAAAAATTGTATTAAGGATCAATTGTTTACGTTTAATCGTTAAGTATGTTGCAATAGTTAATTATTAAATTGTTTGCTAACTTCAAGCTATATTTATTTATATTTCTGTTTGTTTAAAAAAAGGTTCCATTAGAGCAATATATAATTTGTCAGATAATCTCGAAAGTCCCATTTTATACAAAAAAAAAATTGCAGTTTACGCAACTCAATATCGTGTTTTAAATTTTTAAAATCTAAAATTCCCCTATCATATTGTCTTTCGTTTTCAGCTTGTATTATAATATAAATGTGGCAGCTCCTTATTTATATTAAACAGAATGAAATCGAGACATCTTAGGAAAAGTGTAATCAGTATGCAGTTTCTTTTTTGTTTATGTATGTTAGGGCATTTCGGGCCCTAAAAATACAGTATTTTGCCAAAATAGAGCATGGGTTTATGTAAAAAAGCTTACTTTTGGCACTTTAGCATGTACAAAAATAGCATATTTGTACAATGTACGCAAAATATAGAAGATGATAGTTTACATTAAAATAGGATGAAGGCAAGAAAAGAATAGCATAGGGTTTATAATAATAGTAAATATTTATTTGAAATATTATTCCTATAAGATCTGTTTCTTGGGACCTAGGTATTCACCGTTACTTAAAAATTTGTCAGCAAGAACTCATTTGTTTTATTTACTGATACTTTCTTACAGTATTGTTTTTACATTAGTTCGTTATTGGTCACTTCTTTTAAAAAGAAAATACAAAGTGCTTACTTTTGGCAGTTTCTCTGTGTTATTATAGTAATTAATTTCATTATACCTTTTGCTTACTTTTGGCGAAATAAGGCATATGTTTGCAGCAATGTTTTACATATTTTTAGTTAAATCGAGGGGCTGTAAAAAAAACCAAAAGAAACGTAAAGCCTTTTTTTTCTTGCTAGAAACTAATCAGATGTATTATTATCATCAATCAAATACTATGTATTGCACTTTATATTTTTGTATGCAAAATTAGGCGTGTGTCTAGACGCAAATAAAAATTAATGCCTTTTTGGATATTTTGATAGGTTTTCTTTTGTTTTATACTTTTAGAACAAGCCTTTTTACTTTTTAACATTTATAAAATATTAATAATCAATGGGCTGATAAGTTATATAGCCATATAAACAGTAAAATTAAAATAATCCGGGTTTTTTTTGTGATGACATTTTTGGGCTTAAAACGGCGAAAATACATTTATTCGCACTGCTTTTTTCTTAAAATAAAGTACAACATATTTCCTAAATAGATGGAACATGTACTTCTCTATAACTTTCTAATAATACACACTAAAGTAAAATCAAAATTCTTTTCTCTGCTAAATTTTTGTACAAAAATTTTAAAAGTTACAATGATGTACATTTGTATATTAATGTGTTTGGAACATTTGAAGATTTTTTTGGGAAATTGCTCTTTCTAAGAAATTTTAAATAAAAAAAAAACATAAAAAAACCGAAAAAAAACTAAAAAATATTTCTCCTTTTTTATAAAAATTATGGCCATATAGGGAAAAATATTTTGCCCTTTCTTGCAATATTTTTTTTAGAATTCTTCTGTGTACATGTACCTGGCGTAAGTTAATGTACGGTACAGTATAGTGTAAAATACAGTGCATATGCGGATATTTATGTAACTACTGTACATAGCAAAAATCGTTTAATAGTGCTTAAAAAAACAACAAAACAAAAAAATCCATTTTTTTTTTTAGATATAATTTTTCATCAAAAAATTTTAGTAAAAAAAGTCCATTTGTGCGTTTAATATTTTTATTATTAGATCTAAGAACTTTAAAATTCTTTCCATAAAAACTATACTTTTTTTTAAAAGTTATAATGTAGCAAAAGGCAAAATTTTGCATGAAAAACAAAACGTGAGATTAACTTAGCTTATAATATTTTATATACGCCAATATTTTTTTTAATATTTTTGTACTTTCTAAAAAGTTAATTAAAAAAACCTCGAATAAAATGTATGTGTACTTTTAACAATTTACAGTACGGTAAAGCCACTGCATTTACAGCCACTTGTACCAAAGCGAACCCGTAATTATAAAAAAAAATTATAAAAAAAATAATCGTGGCAAAACCTATAAAACATAAAATAAGTTTTTACTGTCAATATATAGACAAATCCTGTTTTTCGTTTTTTTATGCCTTTAAAATTTTTTTATTGCTAAAATGCTTCATACTACCGGTATTATACTCTTTAAAAATCAAAGTAAAGCTCTGTACAGTACTGTACGGTATTGTACGCCACTATACGGTTAGGTAGTGTACAAGTCCGGTACGGTATGGTACGGCACGGCACGGCACGGTACGGCACGGCACGGTACGGTACGGCAGTACCGTAGGAAGGGGGGGCTAGGGGGGCTCAACCCCCCCCTGTAAAAAACTGCGCCTGAATTTAAGTCGGGGTCTATTTATGTGCAGAAATTTTTTTGCAAAAAAAATCTAAAAAAAAAAATAATTAACATAAAAAAATTCAAAAAAAAAAAATAAGATTTTTTACGATATAAATCAAGTTTTTAGGCCATATTTTTGAAAAAACACTGACTAGCCCTGGTCACAAATAAGTCCTGTCTACGCCACTGCGGTACGGTATGGTACGGTACTGAACCGGTTTGTAATGTACAGTTACTATATTAACTGTGACCTTACGGAATAGAGAACCATGGTTACTATCCTATTCGGGTCCCGTGGTTAAGATATTGCACTTTGCAAAGCTATTATTTTTTATTTTTGATGCAAAGATTGAAAAAAGGCTTCTTAAATATATTTCGCTTTATAATTATTTCCCTTCCTCTAAAATGATTTCCAAAAAACAACGCTTTTCTGCCATGTGCGTAAAACATTATATAAACAATCCTACCAATGCTTTATAATATAACAAATGTGTTTTGCACGTTTTTTAAAACAAAAACTAATGTTTGACACATAGTTTTCTTTTTCAAGATAAACACTGTTTTAAAAATCGTTTTTCGGCTTTTTTAGTATTTATACTTGATTAAACATTTTTTGGATGAGCCCGCGGAAGATTTCAACTTTTTACTACGAACCATTTTTAAACTGTCTATTTATTTTAAAGCTGTTTCTTAAAATACTTTTGTTATCTAAACAAAAAGTATTATTGGTTTCTTATCTACCAATTGATTACATATCACGATACGAGATTTTACCCCTATAATAAAGCCAATAACCAATCACGCTTCAGATGCCATTTTATGGTCTTTTAATGCGCGGTTTTGTGCGCTATGTATGTAGAATTCAATTCTACACATTTTGCGTCATTTAGGTCTTTATATTGATACTTGCATGTATGCATATTTAAATA
>JAQFYM010007093.1:0-10811 GCA_034694785.1 Agrenia bidenticulata
ACTTCGGGCTCTGGATGTATTCCATTAAACGTTCTGGTACCCATGTTCAAATCACTTTTAAAATCACAATTTAAACCTGAAGAGGGATTGATGTGTGTTTTATAAGAGATAAGATGCGAATGAGATGAAATCTACTGACATATGAACAAAGAGATCAGGAAAAATCAAATTTTTTACGAATGATCTAATCTACCATCTGCTTACTTTTCAGATCAGAAAATAATCCTTCAATACAGGTCGAGTGTAGAGGTTGAATTAAATGGTTTTATTTTGAATTACAAGAGCAATTGAAATTTTTCATAGATTCACAAAAGTAATACAAATATAATTAAAGAATGATTTAGATAAACTAAAATTACTAGCATATTATCAATCAAAACGTAAATAAACAAAATTCAAAATCCAATAATAATAACATTAATAATTATAAATTAATAATCAATAATAATCATTAAAATTACTTCGTTCATAATATTAGCGATAAAAACAATGGAAAAGTAAGAATCAAAATCAAAATAATAATAATAATAATAATAATAATACAAATTTTACAAAAATCCAACATGATAATCAAGTTTCCATCCTAATATAATTAATACCGTCAACAGTCAGAATGTTACTCTTGCCTGTATTAAACTCTACGATTTTCAAGTCATCAGTGTATTTTGCATATATTTTTTCTTGTTGGGCATTGAGTTTTTTTTATCTCTTGATGATTTAAAGCCATCCGATCTCGGATCAACTTTTTTTTGTGTGAATCAGTACAAACTTGCCAATTAATAGCTTCCATCTCACTTTTTTTCATCAGATCTAGCATAGGTTTAGGTTGAATTTCACCCAGCTTTAACTTCACTGATAATATCTCTTGCTATTTTATGGTTGACTTGAACCAATCTTTCTATCAAATCTTGTATGATGGGATATGGTAATGCAATCGCTTGTCCAGCGAATGGACCTGAGGAGCAGTACAAAGCTATTGACCTTATTCTGACCCTATCGTAATCAGTTATGTGACTCATGTCATCTCTTGGTTTTATTATATCTATTTTTATATTTCCTACGGTGGCGAAAGTAGCTTTTGTGTGAAAGCCATTAATTTGACTTTTCATTTGTAAATTTGAAGGAAGTACAGGTACTTTTGTACTAAAGTACCGCTAAGGTTGGGGTTGTAATAATTCCAATTATAAGGTCGGAAAGATTTGTAAAGAGTCAATCCACATAGCCCTTGATCGGGTATCGAGATTATCCTCTCTGTCACTGGTAATAACACCGGGGAGTAATTTTGAATCAAAGAAACTGGGGTCGTTGAATGGTCAATTATTGAAGTTCCTTTTAACGCCTTTTTATTTTCCTCTAATTTTGTCATATTATCTATTTCAATGTCTGTAATGTTAAAAGCCTCATTCGGCCCCCAATCTGGCTGATCATTGTCTACAATGTCTTCATCATCAATTAAATGCTGGGCATTTTGTTCAAAAATCATTACCTCATCAATCATGGGACTTTTTGGACTACTTTGAGCTAACTCTGGATTACTAACTGGTAGTAAAGCACTGGAGCAGCTAGCTAAAATGTCTAAGCCTGTCGACATATTACTACCTACAGGATTAATACCACAATCTTGGATACTTTGGATTTGTTCAAACTCTGTAGTAGCTAATTCTAAGCGATTTTCATCAGATTTCTGACCTTGACTGATAAGTGGACCAAGTTTAATAGGACAGTGAGAAAAGGTAGCTAATTTACCCGAAATTTCACTACCACTATCGCTGTCACTTTCAGAGTCAATTACTCTGTTTTTAATAACAGATTCTCGTGTTTCTAGTTCTTCAGAACTTTCATCACAAATACTTGCCTTGGGCTTCCTGTAGGGGATGCGATTAAGTTTTTCCGCAAGGTAAGCTTGTTTTTTTTATTGTCTAATTCCTACATAGTCTTTGAGCAATGGGGTACTGGGTCTTGGTTTTTAGGTGTCAATTTTTCCTCCTCTGATGTATTTTTTTGTCTTTTTGAAGGACTTAAATCTTTGTGACTATCTCGCCATTTTGCTACCGGGTACTGCTTTTCTTTAGCATATTTGACCCTCCTAACCTCTCCCTCATCTGAGAAGTTCGAAATGTCGAAACTCTCATCTGAATCTCGTTGAGCTGAAGTAGTACTCAAAGCTATCTCTGCTACTCGTTTGTTAGAAGTTTTCCCTTTAGCTTGTAGTACCTTCTTCACACGTTTATCTAATTTAACATGATATCTACTTCTAGATCTCACCTGATTTGGTGATTGCAAGATCTGAAATAACCGGAAACTCCCTGGGGAACGTACTATTATGCCCTTTTCTCTACAAAAAGACATGGAAGTATTCATCTTAGCGTAGATCGGGTTGTCCTCCCTATTAACCCGTTTCTTCAACATGATTCGATCTTGAAGGTCACCGGTCAACCACTTCTTATACAATGGATGAGCGTTCGCCACCTTCCAACCAGCCAGTGTTCTTTCCCCGTCAAAGTCGACATCAAGATGTTCCAACGGATGAAGTTGTAGATAGATCGGCTAAAATTTCCAAAAGTCAAATCAGTAATTCACATCTTAAATATAATTCCTCTACATCTCTGAATATGCTTTTTAACAAACAATTTAAAACAAACCTCTGGCCCTATGTGGGTAATAACTTTGATAGGAACCTCGAAAGAGACACGACTTGTTCATCTTGAACTGTTGTTCATCTCCTCAATGTCGAATCTTAACTCGGGAACATGTTGTTGGGGAAGATTTCCTTGAGAATAAATAAAACTAATAATATAATTTAAAATAAATAAATAAATTTAAGTTTTAATTAGATTTCTATTAAGTGCAATTAAGTTTTACAGGAGTAAACTTGAGAAATGTTTAAAAAAGTAAAGAGTACAAAATACTTACCATGAACGAACGACAATTCTTCTTCTTCACTATCACTTATGTTGACAACACTTGACACTTCTTCGGCCTCTCGATCGATGAATTGAGACATGATGAATTTTCGTAGAATTGAGATTGGTTGACATAAACTGAAATTTCTGAAAAGAGTTATTGACTGGAGTTCATTAAATAGAATGAGACTAAATATTTACTTTCGCATCCTTTTATACAACAAATTATTTCATTAGGGGCCTCACTAAGGTATAAATAAAAACAACTTGGGTCTATGGCCTCATATTAAATTTCGTAAATACAGTTTTTTTAAAACAGCTTTCCAGCGGTTCAGTTAAGGATGTTGCTAAAAAAACCGGACGCGTGCCTCTAATTATATTATCTGGAGCAACGGTTTTTAGCTCATAGACCATTCTTTTACTGTACGTTCATGTGGTTTGTTAGCAACGGTCCCTTCAATTTTCATAACAGTGACAATTGACCAATATTTTCACCATCAAAATGTCAACTTTGACCTCAGAACCTGATCAATGTCCTATTCTGGAAGAGCTGTGCCCGGTGTGTAATAATGTGCACAATCAGTCTGTAAGTATAATTAAAATTTTAAAAAACAGAAATAAATAAATAAAGCTAAATGTTATAATCATCATTCGATTCCAGGATAAATGTGGGATGAGTGTTGCATACTCACAACAAATGACGGCAATGGAACAACTCATAGCAGAGAATAAGTTCTGGGATGAAAAGTATAAAAAGCGGAACGCTAAATATTTGAAACAAGTTGCTCGAAGAACCTTTGATCAACTTGTGAAAGATCTCACAAATGAAAAGCTCGCTATGGAATCAACTACGGTGAGAATTAATAAATTAAGTTAAATATTTAGTAGTTAAAATAGTTAAAAATTTACTAATTTGAATTTTTCTTTAGCATAAATGTGTTGAGACAGGCAGTGACCAAGTCGCGTGCTGTGTTCTTAAAGAAATCATGGACAAGGAGGCTGATCCGCGATTTGCTGATTTTGCATTGCATAGATAATTTATTAATAATGATATCAGTTGATTACTGAATTTTGTGTTAATAAAATTCAATTTGAGAATTTCTTTTGCCTGCAATGTATTTTTTAAGAAGGGTTGGAAATTGTACGGTTGGGTTGTAGACTAGCTTTCTATAAAAATGGCTAGTGGTTATTCTGTGGTGGAGCTGGCAGCATGTCTCTTATCAATCGAATAGCTGGGACTGGTCATAATAACATCTGTGTATATTGCTCGAAAATTTTGTACACATCCATTCTCTTAAAATCCCATATAAGTAAATATCATAAATGCTACAAATGTAACACTGTGTTATTTTCCAAACTAAATCATAATTGTAACAAATTACAAACAGGAGCAGGACCGTCTATTAATGTTGAACCTTTTAGGGAGATTTCAAACAGTCTATCAGGGAGTTTTAAAATATATCGACTTACCATCTTTGAGCATTATTTCTCAATCGAAAAGTGATTCCGAGATAAAGTGGACCATATAACTAAACTTCTTAAACAGCTCCTTACAGTTCATCGTGGATTGAAACTCCTATTTGTGTTGCTTATTCTAATGCATGAAAATGCTTCAGGTAATTTTTTTAATAATATATAAATCTTGATCAAAAGATCTAGTTGTAATAATAATAATAATAAACCATGGTAAATGCATTTATTCAATAAGGTGCCGAGCCCACCAACTTTTCATCATCAAATCAATACACGTTACTTAACGAATCAGATATTGACCGAGTTCTATTCCTTACTGTATCCGAGTTGATCAACAATGTTAATATATTTGTACAAAATGGATCTGCTTGGAAAAGAGTCGGAATTCAAGAGTTAGATGTTCATGTGTCAAATTTAAAAGTGATTCGAGGTCGTGGATTTATAGCAACGCCAACTTGTTACAAGAATAGAAATGGAATTATAAATATTCCTACTGAATCTAAGTGTTTCCAGTACTCTTGCATCTGCGCTTATCTCAAGATAACTGATAAAAGCGAAAGACAAAGACTTTCAACTTACAGACAGTTCGAATGTCAAAACCATCATCGAAGACTGATAGACTTCTCAGGACTCAGTCCAACTGATGGTGTTACAATTGAGGACATGAAAATGTTCGAAAAAAAGAATCCTAGCTTTTCTATTAATGTATTTCATCATGACAGTGAGGTTAAAGATATCTACCCTGTGAGGATTACTTCTGATATGAAAGAGCATCATGTTAATTTAATGAGAGTGTGTAACGATGATGGGGACTTTCACTATATTTACCTGAATTTTAATTTATTTATGGGGAAATCTCACTGTTCTCGAAGATTTTTCTGCTATCAATGCCTCCATAGCTTTCAAAGTGAAGTTAAATTAAACACTCATGTTAAAATTTGCAAAGAATTTGTAAAGACGAAGATAACATTTCCCAAGGAAAGATACGTTCATCACAAGCTAGGCAAAACTGCAGTTTTTCACTCTTATTATGTTGTAGCTGATTTTGAAACAGTCTGCACCAAAGTTCAACACAGAAGACCTAATGGTGAAGGAAGTTTCACAATTGTGGAAGGCAAACATCAGGCTATTTCATTTACAATATTAAACATTGGAGGTTCAAATGCTGAGTCATATCGAGTTTATTCAGGAGAAGATTCGGACATGGAATTCATGAAAGAAATTGTCAAACTAGCCGATAGCTACCGTACTAAATGCTCTGCTTATGCTCCAGTGATGAGAATGACCAGATCTGACTGGTACAGATACATGATAAGTAAACGATGTTGCATTTGTGAAGAGCTTTTGGAAGGCTCGCTAGCTAAAGAGACGGTAGAAGAGGTGATTGAAATGGGGCCATGTGGAAGCAGAACTGTCTCTAGAGTTATACCACCTAATCTTGATGCTTCAACGGATCCAGTTTCAATTAAGGATGATGGTGAACTTGCGATGGGGTTCCATTCTATTGGAGCTAATAGAACTGTCCGACATCACAATCATGTTGGTACGAGTATTCACAGGTGTGTTCTATTATTTGTTTGATCGAATGAGAACTTTTTTATGATAAACTTGTTTTGTTTTTTTAATTAACAGGGATAAAGCTCGATTTATTGGACCAGCTCATGCTTCCTGCAACTTGAACCTCACGTCCAGGCAGTACTTAACTGTAATATTTCACAATGTGAAATCTTTTGATTCAAAGTTTGTGATTTCTGGTTTAAGTAAATTAGGACTTACAGATGTAAAAGTAATAGCCAAAACACTAGAAAAGTTCTTATCCATCACAGTAGGGAATAAGATCCGTTTCATAGATTCCTTAGCTCATAAGCCAGCTTCATTGGATTCTCTAGTTGATGAGCTCATGAAACAGGGGATTAATAAATTCAGAGTCACCAAACAGGTATTTGAAAAGCTCCATTTATCAGAGCTAATGGATTTAATAGGAAAGTTGCCATTTCCATATGAGTTTGCTTCTGTTAAAACTCTCAACGAGGTAAGAGATGATTTACCTCCAATCGCAACCTTTTATAGCTCTTTAAAATAAGACAATATCTCAATTTCGGAGTATGAAAAAGGTCGAAGAATGTATAAATTATTTGGATGTACCACCTTGATGGATTATTTGAAAGTTTACAACCTCTTAGACTGTGCTTTACTAGCTGACGTATTCGAAGATCATCGTTTACAATGCCAAAAATTGTTAAAAGTCGACCCTTTGAATTTTGTAAGCTTACCTTCCATGGCTTTTAAGGCTGGAATGGCAAAATCGAACGTGACACTTGAATATGTGAGAGATATGGATCTCTACTTATTACTAAAAGAAAGTTATCATGGAGGGATTTGCAATGTTGCTTGTAGGTACAGTAAAGCTAATATCCCCAATAAGCCAGGATATGATAGCTCCTTGCCTGATAAATACATCTTTCAGCTTGATGTGGTATCTCTTTATCCCTACTGTATGAGTTTTCCGCTGCCTGTTGGAGAATATAATCAACTAACTGAATTGGAAATTGAGACCTTTGATCCAATGGCATTTGATGTAAATGGTCCCTTGGGATATTTACTAAAAGTTGATATTAAAGTCCCACTCGAAAAGCATGATTATTTTCGAGATCTTCCTCTGTTACCCGAGATGATAAGAAAAAGTATACTCTATTTTTACCAATGCTTCAACAAGCAATCAAGTTAGGTCTGATTGTAACGAAAATTCACACGATCTGGTCTTTTAAGCAGAAATCGTTTTACAAAAGCACAGTTGATTTTTATATGGAACAAAGACGAACAGCGACTTCTGAAGGGGCTCGTAGTACAGCTAAATTAAGTATCAACAGTTGTTATGGCACATTTGGAATTGATCAGCAAAAATTTAAAACAGTGCATTTAGTAACAGATGAAGAGAGAGCTCTACAATTAATTCGACAGCATAATTTTGGAAGTTTTAAAATTGTTAATTCAATGTTATCCATCGTAGAGATGTTAAGAACAGGAGCCTGTATGAAAAACAATCTGATAGTAGCTTGTGCCATTTTAGATCGTTCAAAGGCTTATTTGTATAAGTGTGTTTATGCACTTAAAGACCATTTTAAAAGTCGCTTTTAGAATCTTTTAAACGATACAGACTCAACTTTATTCTCTGTAGAGTCCACGAACCCTTATCTTGAATTTTCAAAATTTTAAGTAGATAATGAGCAAATTATAGATTTTTCTTATCTTACGCAGGCTTCAAATTTTTTCGAATTTTACAGCCCTCTTCAGAAGGGTATACCTGGAAAGTGGAGAAGTGAAACACTTGACACGTTGATTTTGGAATATGTAGGCATTAAGAAGAAAGTGTATTCATTAAAACTGGATGAAGTTGACGGTTGCCCTGTAAAAGATAAAATGAAAGCTAAAGGCATTCCGAAAAATTTCATGAAAAAATACAATTTTAATACCTACAAAAAGGTTATTTTTCATAAAAAAGTTAAAAAAGTTAATGTTAGAATGCTCAAAAGTGTCAATCTACAAATGTGCTCAATACTTATGCATCGGATTGCTTTTACTCCAATTTGTGACTCCAGATTTTTACTCCCACCTTATGGTGTTGATTCATACGCCTTTGGTCACAAGGATATAATAGCAAATAGACACGAAACTGTTCATGAAGAATATGAAGTTGAATCTGATTCTTGAAAGTCTAATTCTAGCGAATAAAAAATAAACTGGTTAGTTTGAAATGTAAATTGATAGCTACAGATCTGATCATGGAGAATGATCAAATGATTTTATCGTTAATCCACCCTTTCACTCTGTTTATGGTTAGTATTTAAATTTAATAAAATAAATTGAATGGTTCGAAATTTCGTTTTGGTGTCTTGATTTAGTTCATCCTATAGGTTGGTCCGTCTAAAGCTGGCAAAACTACAGAACTTTTTAATCTGATTGAAAGAAGAAATGAGATTATAAGCCATCCCCTTGAGAAGGTTATCTATGTATATGGCCAGGATCAGCCGGAATTACATGAATTTAAAGCAAAGCATCCCGAGATAACATTAACTGATCATTTTGATGAATCAATGCAAGTTCCAGATTCCCTTGTTATCTTTGACGATTTTCAACAGAGCTTCTCTGGAAATCTCAATCAGTTTGTTACCGGATTTATAACTAAGACAGTTCATCATAGTCGGATCAGCTGTATTTGTGTTCTACATAATTTATTCTCTCCTAATATGAGGACAGCTAATCTTTCAGCTGATTACCTAGCGCTTTTTAATTTCCCTCGCGATGGATCTTCCATAATTAACTTAGCCAGGCAAATCTACCCAGAAAATCCTCGTTTTTTAAAAGACGCATACGCCTTCGCAACCCGAGAACCGTGGAAATATTTATTCATTGATCTTACACAACAACAGTCCAACAGGCATAGGGTCCGTACTGGAATATTTAATAAAGACGAAATGTTCGTTTTAACCCCAGTTTGAGTTTAGAAGTCAGCTGAATCACAGGATGGAAAGATTTGAAAGAAATAAATCCTTTTTAGATCAATTATCCACTAGTAAGACCAGTGCCTGCAAGAAACTCATTCAAAAGGCATCTGAGGATCAATTAAAATCCATTTTCGAAATTTGTTTAAATCTTAACTCATTTTGTATTACATTAACTGATCGAAAATCTATAAAATCCTGTAAATCATTTATTACCCAAATTTTAAAGAGGAAAAACTCATCAAATAATAATCTAAGAAAATTGCTACTAAAGCACATAAAGTTACTGTCAAGTGTTATAAGTCTAGTTGTTATAAAAATTATTGAGGGAAGTTTCTGTGGTTTGCTACAAAATGGCTAATTTTAGGATCATGAAAGTTATAAGTTTGGATCAGTACCGAAGATTACCCAAAGAATCAAGTACATTAGACTGTAATACCGTACCTGGAAAAGCTGATGCTTTAAACGACAGCCGTAATCAAGTACATAGCTTACAGTCTGGTTCAGGACTACCTTCTCAAAACATCAACAATATGGAAACTCCTACCGAAATTCAAAAAATACTCGCTGGTGTACCAGATTGTCAGAAGAATAAGTCTTACAGAGTGGCTAATTTACTTTACACTACCAAAGTTCTTACCTGGAACAACCAAGGAGAAATTGAATTTAAAGGAACTCGTGTTCCAACGTCAAATATCATTGATCTTGTATGTGCAGCCACAAGAATTTCAAAACTCCAAAATTTTAAATTGCCTGGACTAAGAGAGTTCTTAAGAGCTCTTCAAGATGCCAATGTTCCGCTCCACTTCTTAGGCAACGATATGATTAAGCTACTTGATAATACATCCATTCAAAAGTTACTGGAAAATTCCAATTGCGTACCTTGGAAAAATTATGAAAGTTTTTTTCAAAATAAATGATGTTTGTAAATGTAAAAAATTATTTATTCGAGCTGGATTTATTAACTGCTTTAAGTAGTTTTACATAAAATCTTCGGACTATTACATCATTATTTAAGGTACAACATGATAATTTACCAAGTATTTTTTCGTAACTTATACCCTTCGCAAACATATATGCCACATAAATACAGAATTTACCACAATTTGTTGAATTAAAACCTTGAAGTCTAGTACAATTTTGCACTGTATTTTTTGTATCCAAGTTTTCAAAATATCTACCATAACTATTAATACTACGACCTAAACTATCAAATATATAATATTTAGTACCCGTTTTAGCGAAGATACAAACCCAATGTGATCCCTTATCGTTATCCGTATTTACGATGTACAATTTCGGAAATTTTTTATTAAGAATTGAATCAACTGAACCAGCTGGGACTACACCAAATGATTTTATATTACTACCTTTAACGATCTCTTCCAAAACTAAAAGAAGGTGAAGTGTGTCCATTACAAAACACCAGTGTTCATAGTTTCTGCGGTTCTATATTTATCAATTTTTAACAAGCTCTGACTTTGAGCTAGAATTATTCCCATAACCGGTTTGGATAGCCCATCTTTAAAGGTTATTTCTAATTTCAAGTTCCCTGATCTTTCGTAAAAGTTGGTATCTCCGTCATAACCTCCGAGGGCAAATGAGAATAGTACATTAATATCTATCCAGCTATTTATATCAATCCCGATACTTTTATTTTCCAAGTTTAATCCTGTCAACAGAGTTTGAAATCCTAACAAATATCTACTATTAAAACTAAGGTTCAGATTTCGATACTCTAGAGCTACGTTATCTATTGATAAGCTTATATTTGTTATCCCCAAATCTTCAAATAAATATGGGTTTTTGGAATATTTACCCATCAACGCATCTGTAGCAACAAAGCCGATAACAGAATCCAAAAGTGATGACGGTTTCAGGTAGAGCACAAGGATTAGTTCTATTATTCCAAATACTAGTTGGTATACGATGG
>JAQFYM010007094.1:0-10810 GCA_034694785.1 Agrenia bidenticulata
ATATTTTTTTTATACAAAAACCTTATAATGTTTTTTTTTTAAATATCACGACATTTACGAACATAATGGACATTAAATAAACAAATATTACAACAAATAAGTAACAAGTTTATAATTGCTAAAAAACCAAAAAAAGATTATTTTTGGAGTTTTAATTCTATTGGGTTGTATTTCGTACATTTTAACTTTTTTAATATAGAAAAGTATTATATTCCTTTAGGTTGTATTCAAAAAATAACCTATTATGTTACGGATTGGCTTTTCTATTCATTTTTTGCATTTTTATATACATTTGCGTAATATAATTTCTTTTGTATTGCATATTAACATTCTTGCGACAATTTTTTTGTTTTTTTTAATTCGGCAAAATTAACGCTCTATGATTTTTAATATATTTGCCTAGTTTTTTGTATATTATTAATAGAAAATATTTTTCTTGTGTCTTTTTGATTTATTTAGATTTTTATTTTATAGAAAAATTGTTTTACCTTTTATTGTTTAAATTCAAGGTATATTTTCAATGTAGCAGGTTTTTTTATATTAAGTAGTAAATTTGCAAACTGATCACTCTGAAATGTGTTTTAAATATAAATTTCCTTAAATAATATTTATTTAAAAGTTAAAGGTTGACATTATGCGTGACTTAGCGGGCAGCTGCTCTTCTTTTAGGTCAAAACCATTAAAAAATTCAGATTTATTTAGTTTTTGGTTTGTTAAATACTGAAAGTAACTAGTCTGGAAATGTAACTGGTATCTAATATATATATATGTAACAGATATGATATTACCCACTATTACCTTTTATTTTTCTTGTTAGGCGACTGACCTTTAAAATGTCGACGCCTGCGGCGGGTTGGAGTAATTTGGCTGTGTAAAACACTCACTAAGCACAGGAACTGTCTTCTTAGTGCTCGGCCTTTGCCTTCGGTTATAGGCTCGGCAAGATGCTGTTTTGTTTCTCGGTCTCAGTACGGGCTTTGTCTTTATATGCCAACTGTTACTAAAACAATTTTTGAATGCATTATTTCAATAAAAGCAAATTGGCAGATTAAAAATCACGGTATACTGACGTTGTATCTAAAAACTGTAGATTACCTTTGCATGTGTATTTTAAGTGCATTTTATAAAAAACATAATGCTTTTCTTAAAATCTTGCACTATAAAAAAATCCTTGTTTACGCAAAAACCATGTGACTAGTGTTTATATGTTGTTTTTACTATATTTACCGCCAAAACAATACGCAGGTAGCTGATTTACCTTCCTGGAATCGTAGGCAAACTCTTCGTTATATTTGCAATAGAATAATCAAAGGCTTTTTTTTTTATTTGTATTAAATGGTTTCCTTTTTTAGCAAATATAAGTTTGATTGTTTTTTGGCTTACTGTACATTTATGTCACCAAAATTACTTCTTTTTTTTTAAAAAATAGTTTTTATATAGAGTAACTACTTTTGTGTAATGAAAAATATTAAAATATTTTTTTTGCATTTTATATATTTAAAACGGTACTTTTAATTTTTAAAAAGTGAAAAAATATATATTTACTATGAAAACTATAAATATCAAATATCAAATAAAAAAGTGTAAAATCTATGGCATATATGTTTCTATTTCTAAGTTTTTATAACTCGTTAATTTTTTTGTTTTACAAAAAAGTTTTTTTATATATAAATTTCATTAATGGATTTTAATTTGTGACACACAATTAAAGCTACCGCTCCCACGCTTCTTGAAATATTAATAAAAATGTAAATGCACAAAAAAAAGTGCTGAGTAAGACAACGTACACAAAGGTACATTTTTTTTGCTTTTTAACAACATCAGAGTTTTTTAAATGCAAATATAAAATAAAAACTAACGAAAAATATTACGCGGCACAAAAAAAAACCTTACTAAGTATAAGGGTTGCGTAAATAAACAGCAAAACTTGTAAAATCAGTAAGACAAAAACCTTAATTGATATATTTTGAGTGTCATTCTTTTGTATTTTATTTTTTAATCCAACGACATTAGGCACCAAAAAAAAAATTAGTATATATGGTACTAAGTATGAATACCCGGGTGTTTTTTTTGTTGTGCTAGGCCCTATTAATACCTCAAATATTTTAACTACTTTGTAGTTTTTATAGTGTTTTCTTTTTTTAATATTTTTTAGTATTTTTTAATATTTTTTACGTCATAAAAACAAACCTAAAAAAATCGAAAAACAAGTTTCGCCTGTTATTGCACAATACACCTTGTTTTTTTTGCTTTGTTTATTCCGAAGTGTGTGCATTGCAAACCGATGGTTGTTTAATAGATGTTTAAAACTTGTACAAATTTGCCATTTTTTCTAATAAAAAAAAAGATTAAAATGCTAAAATATTTTTCCAAATAACGAATGACATTTGATTTATGATCTGTGCTTTCACTGCGTAATATTTTCTAGGATAATAGATTTTGTTTTTTTGCTTAAAATGCGTTCTTTGTATATTAGGGTACGCCCTAGAATAAAGTCATGTTATTTTTTTTACTTGGGTAAAAATACATTAAAACTGATTTTTTAGCAAAAAAAACTCTTGCACGATCATTCCATGGTGTTTATCTTTTTAAACATTTTATGTATTATAAACACATGACAAAAACACTTTAGGTATAGAATAGTATAAAGTTGCTCTGTTTTTGTCATGCAATCATATTGAAATATACTAAATCTAACGCGTTGTTAGTATATTCGCAAATATAAATTGTTTTACATTAGAGAACAATTTTTTGTCAAAATAGTCTTTAAAACTTTTTAAGTACTCATTTAAATTTTCATTTTCTGCAAACCAAAAGCATGTTTTACACGATGTTGTAAAGCAAGATTTTGGATCTTACTATCTAAACAGTTTTTTTTTCAATTTTATCTAGTTTTAATTTTTTTTTGTGCGGTAGTTGTGTGAGTCTGGACAAAATTGTTGGGTCTTTTGTTTATATAATAAGAACATTGTACGGCAGTACCGGTAGATTTTATATACTGCACGTTTTTTTTCACTAGTATATTTTGTTGCTACATGTTGCACATTGGTTTAAATATGAGTATTTTTTTAATGATGTTAACTACTTTGTTTTTCTGTAGGCTCGGCCTATGCTAAGCACTCATTTTTAGGTAAGTATTTTTGGTTAGGTGCTTTTTTTGGAAGGTTTTTATTGTAATTGTCAAAATTTTTTATTAATCTAAGTATACTTGCACTTGTCTAATACTTTAGTCAGCAATCATACTATTTAGCTAAAATTAAGACACAAGTATACTTAGACTAGTCCAATTATTGTTTAATATAAATTTTATATACTTGGCAAAATATTTGCCGCCAAGTATACATGGACTAGTCCATGTATTTTTATTTTTATTTTATTACTTGGCGAAAAAATTTACGCCAAGTATACATGGACTAGTCCATGCATTTTTATTTGTCATTTATAATACTTAGCGAAAAATTATCCGCCAAGTATACTTGGACTAGTCCAAGTTTTTTTTTTTTCTTCTTTTTTTTACTTGGCGAAATTTTTAGTCCGAGTATACTTAGACTAGTCTAAGTATTTTTATTTTTCTTCTTTTTTTACTTGGCGAAATTTTTAGTCTGAGTATACTTTGACTAGTCCAAGTACACTTGGCGAATTCATTTACTTGGACGGTAACATATACATTCATATATGCAGGTTTTACATAGTAAAAGCGATTTGGTATATTTTTATAAAGAACACAAAACATTTTGGATTTCAGAATTCACAAATATGGTGCAATATTGCTGCACTGAATTTCTTTGCATAGTCTGTATGCCAAATAAAAATATGAACGCTTTTTTACAGGATAAAACGAATCTTTTTTACAGTTTGTACAAAAAAAAAGTAAAAATAAAACATTGCTAGACCATTTTACCAAAATGTATTTTCTTTTACAGATATGCATTATTAATACATCTGTCTTGTTTTGCAATGCCGAATCATTTTTTGCACTAAAATTTGCAAAACCTAAAATTAGAAAAATAAAAATTTGGTAGTTTCGACGTTGCAAAAAATATTTAAACGCATTGAGATATAAAAAAAAGTACTATATTTATATTTCAACACTAAAATTCATACATTTAAGCTATTTTTATTACTTTTGTAAACCGTAATAAAATTAAATATTTTTTTCATTAGGTAACAAAATAATCTTTTTATTGGAATCTTTTTTTATGTACGCAGTGCTATCTGTTGATTAAAATGGTATTTAAAATAAAACAAAACATTACAATTATCCTGCTCATGAATTGCGTACCTTTGTCTTGAATCCATCTGCAACAGAAATTGCATGCTTAGCTAACGTGGATGTAAGCTGGATGCCGAATATATTATCAAGTAGATTTTGCAGCGCATAAATCTTTTTTCTTTAAACCCGAAATATTTTATGACATCCTATAATGAAATTGTATTTCAACATCACCTTGGTTTGATATTAGCAACAGTGTATGAGTTATCGCATCAAGTTCACTGTGTAGCGTTTTGTTTCTATTTGTTAGAAATTTTCCTTGTATTTTCTCTTCATTTATTTCATCCTTTTTATAATCCTTCTGCGTTGACAAGGTATCTTTAATGTTACTACTTCGTGCAATGGTTTTTCCATACTTCAAAGCTTTATCATATTAAATTATGCAAAAGTTTATTTTCTATCGGCATTTTTCCGTTGTTCAAAAGTAATAAAAATGTAATTAATTTTACATTCCGTCGTTGATTTATTCTATTCGTAAAAAAATCTAGAATTTGAGTTGCCATTAAGGACTGGTGATTAGCATTGTTATCACATAGAAACACAAATACGCCTTCCGCTTTGATCAAGATAGATTCTTTTTTGCTCAATCACAAAAAATCGAACTCTAATGGTTTAAAATAAACAATCAACGTATCCAAAACATCAATAAGATCACTTTTGTACATCAATTAAATTAAATTCCTTACTGTGTATCTTATATTCATCTTATATTTATTAAATGTCTTTATCATCAGAATAAGAGCTTTCAATCGCGTATGCACATCTAGGCATAGCTTGTTACAGCTTTTTTTATTTTTAAGCCTATAAGTCTGCATTTCCCGTTTCGTATGGCATATTTCTTGCCAAACTTGACAATACCTCTTATTTTGTCAACCACTATTAAGATATCCTCGTTTAATATATTTTCTGAATTTTTATCGTATATAAAAGTTATACAATAATGCATCTAAAGATACATAAACTATTTCATCGAATTCATACTCACTTTTTAGTTGCATTTGCAATTTCCTTTTTACATGCATACAAAGGCGTTATTTGTATCTCAATGTTTTGACTTTGCAAATTAAGCATGTCAGTTCCGTTTGGTAACGCGATGTTTTGATATTGCAAATCAAGCATATCAGTTCTGTTTGGGAACCCAATATTTTGGTGGGATATTAAATGTCTTTTTAAAAGTAGCATTAGAATCTGAATGGGATATAGGCTTATAATAAAAGAAATTACAAACTGCAAGATGTGTACTTTGATTAATACACAATTATTGTATGCAACTAAGACTGCTTCGTATTTATTTATAGCGTTTACGGACCATCATGTTTAAAAGCTAAAATGATAACCATAGAGATACTATACTCAGACAGTATGAAAATTACATATTTCTATATCCTATCGGATGTAGCATGTTCACGTATGGCGACAAATATAAAGAAAGATGCTCAATTTTTAAGACATGCAGTTATATTTAAATACCTGTACAAAGATATATCCGTTATTTCATCGACTATTTTTATAATCTTGTTAATGCTAAGATTGTATTTGTGTATCATTGTTTTAAGCTCTATTTTCATAAGTAAATAGTAAAAAAAATGCTTCATCAAAGTATTGTTTGATTTTGGCATTATGTATCCTTCTTAAGTAACAAGAGACTTTTTATCCTCTGAGGATGCAATAGATTTATGCTTTATCCATCTTTTGCCGCCAGTCTTGCAAGAAAAAAAATAAGTCCCTTTCCAACGTTTAACAATAAATTGTTAGTTGCTAACCACTAAGTTGCTTTTATATTCTTGATTTTTACATTTAAAGAAAAGCATTTTTATGTTTAAGTGTATTTTGGTTATGCATGTCCTTGGTCTATGACCCCCTAAAGAATAGTTGAAGTGCAATTAGTATATTTTGCTAGGGCTTTGGTGATTTCAGAAAAAAGATCGCACGCCAGTATCGCTTGTTGCTTCCATTTTATAGATTATACATTAAAGAAAAAAAGAAAACACAAAGCGATGTAAATAAAGCGTTTTATATGGTATATCACAATAAATTAAACTACAAAAAAAACATTGTTTGCTCAATAATATGTATTTAAATGTAGCTGTATCAAGTACAAACAACAACTGAAAAAATACGAACGTAGGCTTGGCAGTTCTGCAACTTGGCTTTTATTTTTAAAATCAAAAGAACCAAAAACCAATACTTGCCGTTTGACGTTTTTAAAGCTATTATTGTAATAAGATGCTAAAAGGCATTGTATTGCAAGTGCTTTATTTCACATATGCCGCATGTTAAATTTTTTAGAAAATTAATTTCTCCGTATTTTGGCATCCAAACTTATGAAGTCATAATAGCAACCCTATTATGGTTCGTCTTTACAATTATTAACTTGTTTTGCACTGACGCTTTTTCTAAAAAAAATTGTTTTTTTGTAATTAAATACCCGGGTATCTAATAAAATGCCAAGAATTTTAAACAGAAAAACACTTTAAAATACCCGGGTACCCGGGTTTGCAAACCCATATGTTACCGACCAAACGCAAAAATCGCTAAGCGGCCTTGGCGCTCGCCAAGATACATGCTGAACACAAATGCATATAAGAGGGCCTAATATGCAGTGCTTTCAATTTTTTTAATGCTATTTTAATGTGACTCTATTTTTTTTTACGATTATTGCAATTATTTTAATATATTGTGATGAAAAATTATAAAATTATAAACAACCATAAGTCAAAAAAATACGATAATTACATAGAAAGACCTTCTTATATAGCTTTTATGTACAAAAAATGAAAAAATATAAGAAGTTATTTTTCGCCAATGTATATATGCTTAAATATAAAGTTTATTTGCACCAAATAAAAAATGTATAATAAATTATTATAACCTCAAAATGAAAATACTATTACCTTAATATAGATATCTTTTTTGAGCATAGGTAGTGCTTTGTTTATCAGCATGAACAGGCTTATACATACTTGTGCAGAAAATAGGTAATTAAGTAAAATGTTTGCCAATCGACCAAAAACAGTAAATAATTCGCAGTAAAATCTTTATTTGTAGACAGGATTTTAATATGGTGCAAAGACTATGTAAAAACATGAATTTTCACTTAGTAAAAAAAAATGTTTTTTAGGCTGTACAACTATTGTACAAAAATGATAAAAAAAAGTGTTGTAAAAAGTATAAGGCTAAATATTTTGGTAGAACTGTAGTTTAGCCCCCTTTTAATGTGGAGTTGTATTTGTATAGAAGACGCAGTTCTATAACAATAAAATGCAAAAATAATGCAATCTATGCAAATTAGATCTGCTATAAATGTCTTTATAACTGGAGTTTTAACCTAAACCATATTAAGAAAACCAGAACCCTAGTAACTTAACTTTAGACTACGTCGACACCATTTAATATAAAAAATGGATGCGTAGAATGTCGTGTTTAATACAAATTAACGTCTTAATGTTCATTATGGAACTTTAGATTTATCTTTAATTAGGTTTTTGTATCACCATCTTCCTTCCGACCCTTTAATGGGGCAACTGGTTTTTCTGCTTAGATAGAGAGACGCCATAACTAACGTATTGGTATTTTTTCTATCGCACAATATATTAATTGCGATTATTTATATTTTATCTGTGTTTGCATTTTGATAAATATTATTTTACGATAAGATATTATTTATTGATTATTTGTGTGTGAAGAACAATACTTTTTGTAAAAGCATTACCACCGTATGAAGAAAGATATGTTTCTGCAAAAATAAATATAATTTATAATTCATTTTTTGACAGCAAATAATAAAAATAAGTATTAATATATGTTGTAACAATAAAACAAATATATTAAAAAAGGTTTTTTTTTGCAAAATAATATTTTCTTAAGCCAATTTTTTGAATTAGGTTTTTTGAAGGCAGTATTCTTATATTTAGAATCGTATAATATAAAAAATATATAATTTTTATCATATATATTATTGAAAACTATTTAGTTTTCAAAAATTGTCCAAATTTATAGATATTTTATTTGTCTGATATTTCAATAATGAATTACGGTAAAGTTTGGGTAGAAAAATAATTATTTTTAGATTTCTTCTAGATTTTATGAACAATGTTTTTTTCTATTAAAAATTATGATAACTATATTTTATACAAAACAAAAATTGAAAGTTAATAATTTTTTCGTTGACAAGTTTATTTAAAAAAAAAATTTACCTATATACAATTTCCATTTTTAAAAAATATATTTCGAAATATAAATCATTAATAAATCTATATGCGCATTTCACTATATTTTTTATTTTTTTTATTATTATTTGTTAAAGAATTTTTTAAGTATTTTTGGCATAATTTTTTCCGTTTATTTCAATAACTTAAAAATAAAAATATACTTTTTCAAGTTTTTTTATAGCAATTTACGAGGAGATATTATTGTAAAATTAATGTAAAAACATCCACAATTGTTGCAATATATTGTTTTGCAATAATTGTATATAAAAAATACCTTATCGGGAGCACTGCTAACATGATACTTGGAGTTTGGGAAAGCGCGCTCAACGGATTTATGCGCTTATAAGGTAACATATAATTGTGTTGTACTTTGTACTTGAAAGAAATATAGCTTGAGTACTGCATATCCAATATTTGTCGTATCCGATATCCGATTTGATTCGTCTTTGTATCGGATCGGATATTGTACAAATCGATCGGATAAAAAATATCCCAACCTATCCGAAGTATCCGAATTTATTTCTTGTATGCACGACAATTCGCCAAGTACAGAAAACGTTAGTGTTATAGCTGATATTTTAGTTTTAAGATGGATTTGAACGTATAAATTATATTTTATATTTTTAATTTAAAATATGACTCTTAAATAATATAAAATTTTACTAATTTTTAAGAATTAAAAGATACTAAGATAACAATATCCAAGTTTCGATTCGGTAAAAAAAAATAAAACCGTGTCGTCTATATTTTTTAGGGATATTATGAGAAAAATATACAACAGTTCTAATAAATATTGTTGAGTCGTAATTGATCCTATTTGATTGTTGATCTTATTATATTTTGATCATATTCATTCCGCAGAATTATCTATTGTATTCTAATAGAATATGATCCATAGACTTAATCATAAACCCGGAACAATCCAACAAACATATTATCAATAAAGTGTTACATTAACAGTGGCGACACCTACTAAAAGCCCTTTCTCATATTATGATAAGCAGGGCAAAGAACTACAAAGTTTTTTTCAAGATGTGGCAATATATGTAGCAGTAAATAAGTACAACAAGACGCAGGCAGAATATTTGATGCGCCTAAGTCTATATGAAAAGGCTCAAGATTAGATTAAAACAGTATTAGAGGATACAGACTATGATGAGTACGTCAAAGGGCTGAGAGCCGGATTTTTGCAGAGAGAGTTTAAAGCGTTTTATTTTAGAAAATTGGATGGCGAGCGTATAAAAATTAATGACACAAGTATCTTGGTTACTTTAACAGAATGTTGACAATTGCTTTGCAGGGTAAGATATCAGAGGATGTCATACTTTCGATACTGATAAAAAACATACTAAAAGAATGGGAGCAAAGAATATATGCACAAAAATTGGGGAAAAAGGATTTAACCTAGAACTGATTTATGCGTCATTGGTAGGAAGTTTTAGGCAAAAAGATTATGTTAGGGACAATTAATACGAATGTATTCATCAACCATGCAAAGGATACAACGTAGTAAATGAAATAAGACAAAAATATAAGAGTAACCACGGTTCATCAAAGAACGGCAATAATGTTTTTCAATAGAAGAAAAAATCACAGTCATCCATTGATAGTAAAAAATGGTGCCACCAACATGACTCAGCCTCCCATTACACTCCCGAATGTAAAAATCTGACAAAACTGAAGGCGAAGATACTAGGCGAGTACGACAGGCAAAATGTGAATAGAATGAAATATACCTGGAGGAGTATTTACCTGCAGACAAATGGTAGTTAAAGAAAAGCTACAGTGTCACCTCATCAAATAAACCAAGCTACAGCTATATAGTCTCACCTTCGGATTTTAATACATGTGTAATCCCAGTTATCTTTTACTCTCTTCTTATAAATTGCCTTATCGACACGGGCAGCGAAATAAATTTAATCCGGCCTGAATATACATCTAAATAAAAAGTAACCTCAACAAGCAGTAAATTAAACATAGCTAATAATAAAACCATGAAAGCTGTTAAGCAAATGTAAGATGTTATCATATATAAAGTGCTAGTCAGGGGCGGATTTAAGGGGGCACTAGGGGCACGGGCACCATAGCCCCGGCCGAAAGGGCCCCCAAAAATATTTATTTTGGGCTTTTTTTGTAAAAAAAAAAACATACGAACCATGTTCATAGAAGTAAAGTAAAAAAAACGCTAAAGAAAAATACTATAATAAACAAGCAGTTTATTTGTTTAATATTTTATTTGAAATTTTTTTCCATTTTACGTGCAATATTTAAACCTTATATACTTTTTTCATAATTCGACAATTTTTTTACGTCGTTAAGTAAACTT
>JAQFYM010007095.1:0-10808 GCA_034694785.1 Agrenia bidenticulata
TTACCCATCTTCGAACTCATTAATTATATTGACCCTATACACCCGTGTACAAAATTTCAAGTCAATCGGACATGTTTAAAGAGAGTTATCGTGATGACGGACAGACAGACAGACGGACAGACACGGTGATCACATAAGACCTGGCTCGGGCTAAAAATTAGGTCGCTGAAGTTCACCCATTTGATTTCTTTTAAATTTCCCCGAATTCTTATTTTCAGCCCTAAAGGTTTCGGAGATGGTTATAAAAACTTGAAAATGTTTCCGACCCGAATATAATTTTAAAATTACTTATATTAATCAAACACTCAAAACTCAATCAAAATAATCCTTCAAAAAAATGTAATCAAAATATTTTTCCAACTTAAAAAATTATTTCCTACTTAATTTAAAAAAAATCACTCATACAAAATAATTTCTTCTGATTTGAAATTTAATTCCAACTCGATTAAATTACTTCATCGAAATAAATGCAATTTGTAATTTGTAATTCAATTACTTCTTCGAAAAATGTGTAATTTGTAATTATATTATGAAATGTAATTGACCGCCCAACCCTGCGTTTCTCCAAGACTTTATGGGAATTTTAACTAATTGTATTGTACTTTTAATCAAAGCTGTGTTGAACATTGGGGCTTTTCAGCACGGCCTAAGATCAATGACGTTCGTATGAGGGAGGATTGTTACAATTCCTTAACACACTATTATTGGGAGTAGAAGGCCAAAGGTCGTAGTATTTTGAAAAGTACCTTACCTTGCCTATCTACTATATACGCAATCCTTCATCATCAGTTTGGTTGATCTCATTGGCTCATCATGTCCAAGTCACATTTATACCCATTAATTTGACTTTGTGAATCTATGATTATCATTCAATACCATCCCAAATAAGTATAGTCAGGTGCCTACGGGCTTACTCGTATTTACAAAGTTTTAAATAAGTTGTGTATTTATTTCTTAAAGGAGAATAAAGACCATTCAATTTCCAGCTACATTTATTGTTATTAATGAAAAAGATAATGTGTAAAATCGGGTTTTTGTAGGTAAATATTCGGAGTCGGGCTAAATGAAGCTGGACTGGGAAGTTTTAATTTATCAAAGAAGAAATATGTGTGACCTGATGTAATTGCTTGTGGGTAGAAAAGAATATCCTATTCAATTTTGTTAGGTTTTTTTTATTCATCCTCATAGTTAGGGGTGTAAGGCCTCGACCACTTCCACCACCGTTGGGAAAGTTCGAAACGTCTCCCTGCATTGCAATATTGGAAGTTGACCCCATTTTCTTTCGCAAAGTTCTTTATGGCCTTCTTTCCATTCATCTGAAATTAATTTGTTCATTGTAACTCTGCATAGATTTCATGAATTCAAAAACGGTAATTAAAGAAAGAAAATAACGTTCATACTGAAAAGTCAATCAGTCGGATGTAGTTGAGATGCTTCAACTCCTTCAACTCATCCTCGACGTCCTCTAGACCATAAGTCGTCTTTACGACCCAGGGCTCAGTTAGTTCTGCAAATGTGCAGCACAAGAGACCTGAAAAGTAAAACATTATCATCCATCATTCTTTCATCGTTCTTATGATTTATAATTAAAGGATCAAGCAAATGTTTGGAAAACTTACTTGGATTGCGCAAAAGTGCTTTAAAAGCCAGTTGGAGATCCCCTGGGGCTGTATCGCTACAAAGCCTTAAATTGAGATCCGTGAGTCTCTTGAGACCGGATAAAATCCCAACAGCTTCTTGCAAACGAATACCCACCCCCATTGTAGTCTCAAAATGTGCATGTTCTCCGAAACACAAGCTGAGAAGAGTGAGGTTAGGGAACCATTTGACCACATTTGACACTGAACTCACTTCCAACACATTACGACGGCCACACAATGGAAATGCAAGTCTTTTCAGATTTTGATGAGGTTGAGCGTTGAGATTGTCAGAATTAGAAAACAAATGATCGGGACTGCAGTTGCGATATCCAATCCTCAAAGTTTCTAAATTCACGAGGCTTTTGATCACAATTTCCAAGAGATGTGATTGAAATTCTTCGCCACTATCCTGATTGAAGCCGCAGTCAAACAACTCAAGATTTTTCAGACTCGATCCGATTGTATTGATCATGAGATGGAAAGAATTAGGGTCTACGTATGATGATTCGATTATAAGTGTTTTTAAATGATTTGATAAAAAGTGAATGTTGGGTACAATGTCTGGGCTCATTAGGGTACCATGCCCTTTCCATGTAAATTTTTCCAACTTGTTCATCATGTGTTGTAGAGTAGTGAGATTTTGGTACAAGCGTTCGTTTTCGGAGGAGTTTATCCCATTTGATCTGTGGCTAACTATTCTCAAGACTTTGAGTTTTTTGGAAGCTGCGAGGATTTGAACTAAAAAGTTCTGAAATTCTACTGGTATGTCTGAATTAATGCTTGTACGTAATTGCAGACTTTGTAGATTAGTAGGAGCTGTGAATTCGGGATAGGATTTAGATGGGATCAAATAATACGATGGGAATTCAAATCTCAGATTGAGTTTTTGTAGAAAAGGAGAGAATTCTCTGAATTCTGTGAGGACTCGATGGATTAGTCGTATGTAGAATACAGGTCCATTCGCTGCATACCAATTAGAATTGAACGAGTGTGTGAAGTCTAAGGATAAACCCTTTAAAAATGTTCCATATGTTTGGAAAAGATTGAAAATTAAGTCTTCTCTCGGGATGTCCAAGTCGTTAAGCTCGAGTTTGGCAAAAAAAAGGGCAGGATCCGCAGAGGTGGCCAAGGTGTTTTGTAACTGTTGTAAATCCCTGTTGTGAACCCTATATGTTACAACCCAAGAGGACGAGGATAAGATTTTACCAGCTTCCTTATTCCACAACTTGTTGACGAGGCGAGATGCTTTTAATGTGTCGAGATCCACATAATCCAACACATTTTCTGGAATCTTAAATATAACAGAAGACATTTAAATTGATCATCTTGAGATTGTGGAATGCACAAGAATAATTAAAAGGTTAATTTTACTTCTGGAAGGAGAAGTGGATTTATGTTCATTGTTAAAGTTAAATGGTTCACTTTTAATTAATTGGATGAAATTGGGTTGAATTTGGCTTGGCTATCTCAAATGATTTGGACAGTTTCAGTTTTTGATTATTGATTCAAAAGTTGTGAATGAACTTAAATTAAATTAATTAATAATTCTAATTCTACATCCTACCTTATTCAAACAATAAGTATAGCAATCCATAGAGGTCCAACTCCAACTGGGAGTGAGGTCGGAGAAATTTACTATGTTTAAGTTACCATGAAAGTTAAAATGTACATATAATCCTTATATTTTATTGTATTAGTTATAAGCTTTTGTTTTTTGTATTTTGTTTCAAAAAAAAATTAATAGTGACAAGACTGTTGGCAAGAGTAACAGTAAATGTGTTCAGAGAATTCCTTGTGGAAACGACTTGTGGAATTATTTTGACTTGACCAATTTCCCACCCACTCTCGTATTATATCTCATTAAACACGTTCTCAATGTTCAATCATCGTCAAGTGTTGGAAGTGAAATGTTTTGAACTGGTTGATGTTATAGCTCAATACGGAATAAAATAAAATAGATAAGTATTAAAATTAGAGTATCCTCGGAAATGATCTAAGAATTGAAAAATAATGCAAATTTTCATAAATGTTTCTAGTTGTTTTATTCAAATCCATGTGCTCTCGAAAATAATTGTACACAGCTGGCAAGAATGGATTGGTTTTAGGGGAATTTATAAGAAATTCACAAAGTTCGTATAGATTCGATTTTAATGAAGCCCTTCTCGGCCCTCTTTAGTAGATAGTATGGTACTTTGTTGACATTCACAAATTTTTCACTCCAAATGTTAAATTTGAACTTAAACTGTCCGTCGAGCTTCTCAAAACTTTCAACATAATTATAAGGAAAAATAACTTTTGAATTCAAAACAAATTCGTTAGCCTTTGTGGTCAGTTTTCAAGTTTAGGATGTAGAGTTATTGGAATGACATATTCATCATGGGGACATATTTAGAGGGACATATTTTAACGGGTACATATTTTCTCGACCCCAAGTTTTTTAACCAGACTCTAGGGCTTATGGGATCATGTCAGACAAGTCTCAGTGTCCGTCTGTCAGTTTACACGGTAACCCTCTTATACCCTCTTATAACTTGTTCGATTGACTTGGAATTTTAAACACATTTACCTTGGATCAAGTAAAAGATCAAGGTCGAAATGGGTCAATTCGGTTCAGCGGACCCTTGGCGTCTTGCTCTACCCTATTGGGTTTTTATTGCATAGGTTTTATTGTCTCGTTATCACATTATTTCCTATCTTTGCTAATGTGCCGGGTAATTATAGAATAGCTTGAAATTAAAAATTCACAACACATTTAATCCATTCATAAAACAAACTTTTGAATTAAATCTTTATTCAGTAAATATTAAATTAACCGACCTATAATTTCTACTCGAAACGGAACGAAAAAGCTGAGATAGTCAAACCTCCAATCAGCACAATAAAAAGAAACATGAAATTCTGGACATTAAAAGGCCTGACAACCGTCCTCCTCTCCACCTCCAACCGACTCAGCTCTTTATAAATTTTATAATCAGTTTACTTGGGTAAAATAAAGTATTGAAAATTTTATTCATCAAACAAATGGCATTCTTCCTGTTGACTATCACTTACTTTTACTTGTCCTGGGATTTTTGAAATTTTGAAACATTCGCTTTGAGTCGGAATTATTTTGGGCTTTTTCAAACTATCAAGTTTTGAAGTCGGAGGTGACCTGAACTGATTCCAATCAAACAAATATATCTTTATGTCTATAGAAAAAGAAATTTCTCTTATTCTTAAGGATAAGTCATCAACCAACAGTCTTCCTGTAATTGAGGGCTTATCCCTTATGTTAGTTAGAATAGGGTGAACTTAGAGTGAGAAATAAAGGGCTTGTTAGTAACTTGAAACAAGTAATTTATCTCACAGAGAAAATAATAGTAAGCCAGGAAAGAGGCAAAACTTGACTACCTCGCTTGAGAGTTAGAATGAGACGGAGGAGAAAATCACCTGATTTTCTCTGAGTATGCATGACCTCCATAAATACATACATTACATACGCAAACAATTGACGTGGAAACATTATAATTGGGTTTAAGAAATAGTATTGGAACTGCTATCTGCGTCGACGACACTTCCCATACAAATTCTTTCAAAGTATATAACCGTTCATTATAAAATTCTAATTTTATCCCATTTCCCTTTGCAACGTTTAAATTTCTCTCCGTTCCAGCAATCTGGAAGGCATTTCATTTTAACTATGAATTCTGAAAGTCTGAGTTTGTTTTGAATTATAATTTAATATTTAAATGAAAATATACTTTAAATCCCATTAGTCGTCCTAGTCGTAGTGTTGTACAATTCCAAATTAATTCCGTTTTCCATTGCCATTCCAAAATACTTTTCCCCGAGTATAGTCATTAAATATAATAATCTTCAAAAATTTGAAAAGGTCCAAATTATTTTTTAAATTATAAATCCAAAAACGCTACACGTTTAAAGGTGATAAATGGAATGAAGCTCAGATATGAAGTTGGACTTGCTAAAGTGTCACCTAAGCGAATCTTTCCCTTTGTTTTCACCTATATAGGCTTAGAACTATTGAACTGGTTTTTTCAGTACCTTATTGAAGATAAAAGAAACACGTCAAGTGATATTTGAAAAAAAAATCAACTCCACAAGTCTAACACGTCGGGATTTTATAGCTAAACTTTCCGAGTTGGGCTAAAAAAAGTTAGACTGGGAAATTGTAATGTTTTTATTTATCAAATAAAAAAAGGGTGTGTTTAATGTTATTGCATACGGGTGGAAAGAAATATGGTATTCAATATAAGACGTCTTTCATTCATCCCCATCATAAGGGAAATTCAGTATCCACTCCCATTGGGAAGAAAAACCAGTTTCCCTTAAATCGTAATATTCGAATTTGACCCCAATTTCTTTCGCAAAGTTCTTAATGGCATTCTTTCCATTAATCTGAAATCAATAAATTAATTGTTACTCTGCACAGATTTTATACATTGACAAATGCCAATTGAAATATGTAAAGAGGTAGAACATACTTTAAAGCCCAATAGTCGGATGACGTTAAGATGCTTCAACTCTTTTAACTCTTCCTTTAAGTCCTCTAGACCATAAGTCGTGTTTCCGAGTACGGGCTCTTGTAATACTGCAAATGTGCAGCACAACAAACCTAAAGTAAAACATTATAATCCATCATACTTTAATCGTTCTTATGATTTATAATTAAAGGATCACGGAAATGTTTGGGCAACTTACTTGGAATGTGCAAGAGTGCCTTGAAAGCCAGTCGGAGATCTCCTGGGGCTGTATCGCAGCAAACCCTTAAATTGAGATCCTTGAGTCTCTTGAGGCCGGATAAAATCCCAACTGCTTCATGCATACGAAAACCCTCCCCTATGTGACCCTTATACTTATCCTCAACATAAGTTCCAAAACACAAGCTGAGAAGAGTGAGGTTAGGAAACCATTTGACTACATTTGACACAAAACTCACTTCCAATACATTAGATTCGGAACGCCATGGGAAATAAAGTCGCCTCAGATTTTGATGAGGGGGAGCGTTTAGACTTTCAGCATTGGAAAATAAATGATCCGGACTGCAGTCCTGATACCCAATCCTCAACGTTTCTAAATTCACGAGGCTCTTGATCACAATTTCCAAGAGATGTGATTGGAATTGTTTAAAATTTTCACGATCAAAACCGCAGTCAAACAACTCTAGATTTTTCAGACTCGATCCGATTGTATTGATCATGAGATGGAAAGACTTGGGGTCTACGTTTGCTGATTGGACTACAAGTGTTTTTAGTTGATTTGATAAAAAGTGAATATTGGGTACAATGTCTGGGTTACTTCTGGCACCATACCTTTTCCACGTAAATTTTTCCAACTTGTTCATCATGTATTGTAGAGCAGTGAGATTTTGGTACAAGCGTTCGTTTTCAACATTTAATGCGTCTCTATTTATTGTCAAGACTTTGAGTTTAGGGGAAGCTAGTACGATTTGAACTAAAAAGTCCTGAAATTTTACTGATATTTCCGAATCTCCGTGTTCATGGAAAGAGTATATATATATCTCGATATTTCGTAGATTAGTCGGAGCTGTTAATTCGGGATAGGAATTAGATGGGATCAAACTATACCCTTTGAAATCAAATCTCAGATTGAGTTCTTGTAGGAAAGGAGAGGATTCTGTGAGGACTCGATGGATTAGTCGTATGTAGAATGCAACTTCATTCTCTGCATACGAATTAGAATTTAACGAGTACAAGTAGCCTAAGGATAAAGCGTTTAAAAATGTTCCATATGTTTGTAAAAGATTGATTATTAAGTCTTCTCTCCTGGAATCCAAGTCGTTAAGCTCGAGTTTGCCAAAAAATAGGGCAGGATTCGAAGAGACCACCAACGTCTGTTGTAAATCGCGGAGCCTTTTTTTGTCAATTTGGTCAATTTCTTCCTCATCATTATATTCAATATCGGGTATAACCCAACAGGAGGAGGAGGATAAGATTTTCCCACCTTCCTTATTCCAGAAAGAGTTGACGAGGCGAGAAGCCTTTAATGTGTCCATGTCTACATACTCCAGAACCTTACTTAGAATCTGAAATGTAATATTTCCAATTAAAATTGAGCATATTGAGATTGAGAAGATAATTTCTTAGGTTAATTTTACTTCAGGAAGGAGGAGTGGATTTAAGTTCATTGTTAAAGCCAACTCGTTCATTTTAACTATTCACAGGAAATTGGGTTGGATTTTACTTGGCTGGACCTCAAAAACGATTTGGGTGGTGCAAGTGTTTGATTGTTGATTTAAATTTTGTAAATAAATATAAAATATATTAATTACTAGTAAAAAGAGTGTTGAAGAGTGAAAGTGTTCAGAGAATTCCTTGGTTTAGTTTGGAGTGAAAACAACTTGTGGAATTGTTTTGACTTGACCAATTTCCCACCCCCTCCGATCATATCTCGTTAAACCCTTTCTCCATGCTCAATCATTGTCTAGTGTTATTCACTGAACCCCTTTCCTCACAATTGATGTGAGGAATAGAAAATAATAGGAATGAGCCTATTCGTGTTCGTTGTAGTTGATCAAATCCATGCTCTCCTAAATAATTGAACACATATGATGAGAATTGATTGGTTTTAGAGGAATTTAATAGAAATTCATGAACAGTATGAACACCCTATGGATTACATTACTATAAAATACCCTCTGCATAGATATAGTAGCCATTAATTTAACATCGTTAATCTTTGATTATCATTAAATGCAATATCAAATAAGTATGTTCAAGTGCCTAGGTAATCACACGTCTTTAACAATTGTTAAAATTAGTCGTGTATTCAATTCGTAAGGGAGAATAAGACCATTCAATTTCCAGGTAAATTTATTGTTATAAATGAAAAAGATAATGCGTAAAATATTGTTCATCAAACGAAATAGGACAAAGGTACTTGATTAATGGTTAATTAGTCGTCCTAGTCGTAATGTTTGTACAATCCAAAATTCATCCCGTTTTCCATTGCCATTCAAAAAAGCTTTTCTCCCGAGTATACGAATTAAATATAATTATTATTTTTTAAAGTATAAAATCCAACAAAACTACACTTTGAAGCTAATCAATGGAATGACTCTCAGATGTTGCTTAGAGCCTTAAAGTATAAAATATGAAGTTGGACTTGTTAAAGTGTCACTTGGAGCGACACTATCCCTTTGTGTTTCATTCACCTTCATAGCATAGGAACTCGGCAAACACTCCCATTCGGTAAAAGGATAAACTTTTTCAAAATCGTAATATTCGAATTTGACCCCATTTTCTTTCGCAAAGTTCTTAATGGCATTCTTTCCATTAATCTGAAATTAATTTATTCATTGTTACTCTGCATAGATTTTGTGAATTGAGAAAAGAATTGGAACATACTTTAAAGCCTATTAGTCGGATGAAGTTGAGATGCTTCAACTCTTTCAACTCATCCTCTAAGTCTTCTAGACTATACGTCGTCTTACTCGTCTGTACGTACATTGGTCTATTTAATTCTACAAATGTGCAGCACAACAGCCCTGAAAAGTAAAACATTATAGTCCATCAAACTTTAATCGTTCTAACGATTTATAATTACAGGATCAAGCAAACGTTTGGGCAATTTACTTGGAATGTGCAAAAGTGCCTTAGATCTTAAATTAAAGTTGGAGATCCCCTGGGGCTGTGTAGCTACAAAGTCTTATGCTGAGATCCTTGAGTCTCTTGAGGCCGGATAAAATCCCAACTGCTTCTTGCAAACGAATGCCCTCCCCCATTGTAGACTTTTGACTATCATATTCTCCGAAACACAAGCTGAGAAGAGTGAGGTTAGGAAACCATTTGACCAAATTTGACACTGAACTCACTTCCAACACATTATAACGGAAACGCCAAGGGAAAAACAGTCTTTTCAGATTTTGATGAGGGAGACCGATTAGATTGTCAGCATTGTAAAAGAAATGATCCGAACCGCAGTGGCGATATCCAATCCTCAAAGTTTCTAAATTCACGAGGCTATTGATCACAATTTTGAAGAGATGTGATTGGAATTCTTCAAAGTTATCACGACCGAAGGAGCCGCAGTCCATCAACTCAAGATTTGTCAGACTCGATCCGATTGTATTGATCATGAGATGGAAAGACTTAGGGTCAACGTTTGCTGAATGGATTATAAGTGTGTTTAATTGATTTGATAAAAAGTGAATATTGGGCACAAAGTCTGGGTTCATTGGGAAAACATGCCCTTCCCATGTAAATTTTTCCAACTTGTTCATCATGTGTTGTAGAGCAGTGATATTTTGGTACAAGCGGTCGTTTTCACCTCTGAATGTCTGTCCAACTATTCTCAAGACTTTGAGTTTTGGGGAAGATGCTACGGTTTGAACTAAAAAATCCTGAAATGCTACTGGTATAATTTGTTTTCTCAGCCAATAGGGGCCATTCAAGAACAAAACTAATTTCATGATGATCAGTATTATTTTGTTGATTTTTTAAGACTACTGGCACCTCATTTAGGGTTTATCACCAAAAGTACTCGCATTGTAAGTCGTTCGAGTCCTGAACTCCAAGAAGGACGTGGAGAGTCCAAGTCCGAAATGTGAGATCGAAAATTCAAAGAAACGAAAGACATTCGTAAAATGGAATTGGCCTCCATTTTTTTGAAATTGTACGATGCACCAAAGGCAAGTCGAAAATAAAGCAGGGAGCTTTTATCCTCTTTCATCGCTATACGCTCAAACACTGCGAGTTTTCCTTCTAAAGCCACTTTAAACAATGAGTCCAACAAATATATCATCCAAATCTTTCTCTGCAAGTCCATATCGACTCATCTCAGTTTCTAACGCATCAAACATGCCTATGTGAAACTGTTCCTCAGTTATTTTTGTTCTACTCTGAATTGCTGATGGCATTCCAATCTTGTAGCCACTCTTAATCAATTGACCAAGATTTTAAAAATCATTTTCCTTGGGAGGAACAGTAAGTTCACTTGTCATGTAATTCTCATAATTCAAAGACAACACCATCAAAACTAATATAAGGGACAAATAAAGGGGCCCACCCTTTTTTAACCCCTGTCCAAACATGACCATCAAAACGAACACAATCTCATCAATAAGATGGTGAATCTTGAGAGATGTCCCGTTGCGGGACAAATTGAATACCATTAGAGCCAAGAGTGACCCTGCAAGCCCCACCCAAGCGC
>JAQFYM010007096.1:0-10808 GCA_034694785.1 Agrenia bidenticulata
AATTCAAAAGTTGTTTTATTCCAAAACCTTTCGATTTGTCGTAACCTATTAAAGCAAGCGTTGTCTAGGAATTTTGGGTTACGGCAAATGGAGAGTTTTTGAAATAAAACACACTTTTAAGATTCTGAAACTCCATGGCAACATGATGAGGTATGATGAGGTCAGGAAATGTCTAGGACCCCATCTTAGAACTCATTCATTGTGTTGGCCCTATGTACTTGTGTACAAAATTTCAAGTCAATCAGACACGTTTAAAGAGAGTTATCGTGATGACAGACAAACAGACGGATAGACGGACGGACACGGTGATCACATAAGCCCTGGCTCGGGCTAAAAATGTAAAGTACCGGTTTCGAAAGTTGAGTTACTATAAATAGAATTTCATGCATAACATCGAGAAAGGAAAAACCATATTTGAAGTAGTTCTGTTCGTCTACTTTTGCGTCATTTTTTTACATTTAGTCTCATCAAATGAGGTAAAAAAAATCCCGGTTTAATAATGTTTTTCCCCCAGTAATTTTTGGGATTCCAAAATTTTGAACTGAAAAATGCCTAACCAATAAGATGATACTAAAAAAGTCATTGTTTGCGTAGCAATACTAGACAATTTAATGAATGTCAACATATTCAAGGGGTATTATTAAAATCGTAAGTAATGAAGTTGGGCAAGAAGCCTGTCCCTAGAACTAGAGGGGCGGCTGGCCCCGGAATACGGGGATCGGAGTAACAAATTCTAAGCCTCCTCCCGACATCTGATTTACCGGACCCGGGAAACTGGGGGCTACAAAGAAGCAGGCGGCATGGGCTCCACCACCGTATTCCTTAGAGGAATCGTGCCTATCACTATTGGTACTTGAGACGTCACGTTGTTTGATGGACCACTCAGATACATTTCGAACTACAAAGGGTCAGAGAAAAATCGAGCTGTTATTTTATCTAGCCAAACCTTTGACCTATAACGAACGTACCTGTAAATAATACTGAACATAAATGATCCTACAGTTGGTCAAACTTGATGGTGGAATCTGTGGTATCTTTAAAACGTTCCCACCCCACGACTCCGCCCCGCCTGGGTCAACCGAAGGGCCATCCGCTTTAGAAATGACTTCTTCTAAAACCTTAATCTCTCGGTTCACCCCTTCAGCCTTAAACGTGGAAATTTGTACCAGAGCCACTTCCACCTTGTTCACCTTTCGTCGGCTCATGTTGAGCATCTCGATGGTAAAATCGGCAAACTCTCCAGGAACGAAGCCCTTCCTCGGGAGTTTTAGTTTGTACCCTACGGGGCCACTTTTACAACAGCAGCAGATAACGTTGTTGTACTCGAGGTGCTCAAAAGGCTCCATCGTTCCGGGCTCGATATTCAGGTCTAGAATTCCATTGACGGTGAATGGTATTATTGTGGTGAGGTCAGAATTGTCAGATGACCCTTTCATCCTGGCTTCCATGCCGTAGTCGACCATTCCGAGGTCCCTGGTGAAGGATGAAGGGAGGTTGTCCGGGAGAATGAATTGGAATGGATAGTAAGTTGTCCCAGAGGGAATGGAAATTTTCCCGGATTCTGTTTTAAAAATTGAGGAATTTCAAATGAAATTTTTTTTAAATCGGTGACGATTTTCGAAAATTTGTACGGTTTCCGAGAAGGATAATTTTGGAGGTAAATAAAGACTCGTTGGCGTTGAAATGTTTTGTGTCAGCCGTTTCCTTTTTACTTGATCCATTTCCGGCATCAGTCCATTGTACCCGGGCATTTCCTTGGAATGTGATGCTGATATCTTAATTAAATTTGAAAATTATTTTCATAACGCTTTAAAGTTATAAACTATACCCACGTACTTGTTAAATCTTTAGGTTTGTCATTCACAACCACGACTCGCCCAAAGATTGTCTGCCCTGGGGAGAAGGAACTTTCCGGGTTGGAAAGTTCAATTATGAAACCTTGCCCAGTTGACATTGTATTGTAATATTTTATTTAAACTCAAGCCCTTGTGTCAAAGTTTAGTTTACTATGTCAGACAGATGTATCAAGTTCTGTACTTTAAGGAGCCCTTCGCCTTTCTACTTGTTGGTCTAAATTCTAAATCCTTTTCCGGAAATATCCCATCTGTGTTTCCAAAAATTAATGGATGATTCATTATTTTATCCAGTGGCTGAATTTTAGTTGACACTTACCTTTTACTTTATCAACTTGACCCCGGTTATATATTTATAACAAAAACTTCAAAGTGTTTTTAGACATAATTACGAAAAAAAATGAAAATGTTTTTTTAGCCAAATTAATGAAATTCAAATGGCTAGTAGACTATTTATAAATATTAATTAGAGTGCTAAGGTTACTTGTCATTTTGGAAGGTCAAAGTGTGAGATGATCTCTATTTTCAAGTTTGCTGAAATCAAAGTTTGTCTCCTCCGAGAAAACAAGAATTTATGCATTTTCAAACTCCGTTTTCTGTCCAAGCTAGTAATTGCAGCAAAACTCAATTTCTCCAGTCATGATTGAGAAATTGTCGGAATTTGATGTTGAAATATTTTCTTCACAAATTCACTAACATTTTGTAAACAATTACTTTATATATTTTTAAGAGAGAAGTTAATATTTCAATTTTAAAAATTATTTTCCTCACGAAATGTCGTAAAATCATATTTTTTTGTAAAAAATATTTATGAAAACCCGCAATATTTAAGAATATTTACGAATTTCCGATTACTGTTTAATTCTCTCTGATGAAGCATTTAAAAAATGTTATAAATAAATAATCCGAATCGGGTAATGAGGCACTCCGATAACTAAGTGTTAATAGCAATGGTTATTAAACAAGAATAACATTTTATATATATTTTCAAAATAATTAATCAATCACAAATTATGTCTGCAAACATTCAATTCAATCCTCAATGTTTAATAATATTTATCACCCAGTCACTTGTGGGATTCCAAACTTAGAACTGAAAAATAGATACCTAAGATGATAAGCCGTAGTCCGCGTAGCACTTTTAAACAATTTTTAATGAATGCACTCCAAAGAGTCAGGATATTCAAGGGTTATTATTAAAACCGTAAGTGATGTAGTAAGGCAAGTAACCCGCCCCTTGATCCGGAGGGGCGGATGGCCCCGGAATACCTCCGCTCTCAGTCTCAATCCCCGTAGAATCCGGTTGGTAGTTCATATTCACTTTTCCCTTCGAGTCCATACCCCAGTCAGTCTTTGTCCCCTTCTGTTCATTTACAATTGAGAAAGAGTCCATGTCAATCTCCATTGCTTCAGCATATGTTGGGGGAGCTAAAATTAAAATAATAGTCGACCATTAGCTCGATTTTAGATGATCAACATTTTAAGATATTCCTTGTCGAATCTGGCCTTACGTAAATCCGGGTATCTTTCATAAATAGGGGCTGTTGGTACTGGTGGATTAAATGCGGGCATTTGCATAGCACTTGGTCCCGGGATCGGAGTAACAAATTCCAAACCTCCCCCCGACATCTGATTTACTGGATTTACTGGAGCCGGGAAAATGAGGTCCACAAAGGTATTCCTTAGAGGAATCGTACCTATCACTATTGGTACTTGAGACCTCAAATCCATTGAGGGACCACTCAGATTCATTTCGAACTAAAAGGGGTCAGAAAAAAACCGAGCTGCTATTTTTTATGCCAACCTTTGACCTATAACGTACGTACCTGTAAATAATACTGAACATCAATGATTCTACAGTTTGCTAATCTTGTTGGAGGAATCGGTGGTATCTTTAAAACGTTACGACCCCACGATTCCGCCCCGCCTGGGTCAACCGAGGGGCTAACAACTTTACAAATGCTTGTCTTAATCTGTCGATGAGCCCCTTGAGCATGAAACGTACAAATTTGAACCAGAGTCACTTCCATCTTGTTCACCTTTCGTCGACTCATGTTCAGCATTGCGATGCTGAAATTGGCAAACTCTCCAGGAACGAAGCCTCTCCTCGGGAGTTTCAGTTTGTACCCGACGGGGCCACTTTTACAACAGCAGCAGCAAATGTTCTTGTGCATGTGGTTCTCAAAAGGTTCCATCGTTCCGGGCTCAATATTCAGGTCTAGAATTCCATTGACTGTGAAGGGAATTATTGCAGTGAGGTCAGACTTGTGCCATGACCTCTTCATCCTGGCTTCCATGACGTAGTGGACCGTTCCGAGCTTGCTTGTAAAGGATGAAGGGAGATTTCCCGGGAGAGTGAATTGGAATGGGTAGTAAGTTGTCCCAGGGGGGAGGGAAATTGTCCCGGATTCTATTTCAAAATTGAGGTATTTAAAATTTTAATAAAATCAGTGAGGATTTTCGAAAAATCATACCATTTCCGAATAGCATAATTTTGCAAGTAAAATAAGACTCGTTGGCGGTGAAATGTTTTGTTTGAGTTGTTTTCTTTCGATTTTGTCCAGTTCCGGTGTAGACGGAAACGGTGGTAGTCCAATGTACTCGGGCATTTCCTTCGAATGTGATGCTGATATCTTGATTTTTGATTTTATAGTTTAAAAAATATTTTTAAACCCTTTTTAAAGTTTATGAGTCATAAATTACAGCCACTTACTTTTTAAATCTTTAGGTTTGTCATTCAAAACCCCGACTCGTCCAATAATTGTCTGCCCTGGGAAGAAGGACCTTTCCGGGTTGGCTAGTTCAATTAAGAACCCTTTCCCAGTTGGCATTGTGTATTTTATTTGAATTCCAGTCCTTATCTCAAAATTTCACCCACTTGGTTAGACATGACTGTCAAGTAAAGTAATTTTTAAGGAGTCCTTCCCCTTCCTCTCTTTTGTCTTAATTGTAAATGTTTTTAGGGAAATATCCCATCTGTTTTTCACCTAAAAAATGGATGATTCATATTTTTTATCAAAGGACAAAGTTAGAGTTGACTCTTACCTTTTATCTTATCATGTCTCACTGAGATAGGTGTTATCTGCAATGGTAATTTAATACGTATGTAAGAGATTATATAGTTTTACAAAATAATGGATACATCACAAATTGTGTCTGCCTGCAAATGACTTGCCCCTGTAAGTTCTAGAATACTCTTAATTTACCCGGCTGAGTAACTGGTGAGGTTTGTGTCACTGGTGTCAAATTTCAAATGGGTGTATCCCGATATTCTCGATGAATTGTTGTTTGTGAGAGTGCTGGACAATTAAGATTTTAAGGCTTTTTTCGAAAGACTAAAAATGACAAAAACTATAACTCGTTAGGGTCAATTCTTCTGGATGTTAGTTCATCAGAATCAATCGCGGCGATTTGCCTGGCATGAGCTTAAAAATCAGAATAAAAGGAGTTGACACACAATTACATGATAAGAATGATAAGATCAGTCCATATCTATGCAACTCAATTTGGGACAAACATTTGGGAAAAAATCTCTGTCCTGGTTCAGTCAATCTTGAATAACAATCCACAAAGACCAAAATCAAAAGTTCAATTATATTGATTAGGAATGATTGATCGACTGCCAATGATTTCCCCAGTTCCTCTCGTATCTAATACTTGAAGACCAGGTTGGATCTATCACTTCCAATTTCATACGTCAGGTAGAAAGAGTACTCAGTCAGCTCTGGTCAAGTTCATTTGAGAAATGAAAATGAATTTCTTCACCGCCGTACTTCTTGCCCTTATGGGCTTGTCTGCTGTGGCCCAAGCTGATTTCAATCCATACCAAAAGGGCCCTTACGAAGACACGATAACTTTCCACTGGCATTTCGACGAGACGGGCTTGTACAAGAATGTGGAGGTCTATGCCCCTAAAAATGCCTCCGGGTCCTTCCCCGTCGTATTCTTCAGCCACAGTTTCGCAGGTGAGGGAATGAATTTACAACTTCATGTCAATTTCTTTTAAATTATTCTTAATCCTAATTAAGATTTTAAGTTAATTATCAATTAATAATTATTTTTTGAACAGGGACCATTTCAGTGAAATCTGTAGAGCAGTTCCTCCACAGAGTTGCCTCTTACGGCTACACAATCATCGCCCCTTGGAGACAAATCAGTGCGAACTACACAGTAGACTGGATTGACCCTACGATTGACTATGCTCAAGAAAATGCTCGTCTCTACATCGTGGCTGCTGGTAATTGATATGATACATTGTGACCCTTGACATATGACCCAAAAATGAAATAAATCTGACGCCTTAATTTCTAATTCCAAGGTGGAAACGCTGAATACTACCCGGACTTTTCGAAAATGTTCATCATGGGTCACTCCGCGGGTAACCACATTGCCGTCAACTACTTGAAGCGGAAAGGGTGTCGAGATTTCCTGGCCGCAGTCCACCTCAGCCCTGTGGACGGGACTGACCCTTTCGGTATCATCCAAACGGAGTTCTGCATTACTCCAGGTCAACTTTTGAACTATGACCTCCCTAGCCTTATAGTCATGGCTGGTCTTGATCCCATCCCAGGGGCGGCCTTGTATCCTGCCTGCGCCCCGGAGAAGTTGAGCAACTTGAGATACTACGATGCTATGCCTGGGAATAGGTGGTTTGTCAATGCATCTGCTTATGGACATGCTGACTTTTTCGAGCCTGGATTCGTTGGAGCGATTGAGGTATTGACTTCACTAAATTATTTTCTTATCTTTAAGTTGACCGATGATTACTACTGATTGCGTATGGCTTAAATTTTAGTTTTTGAGTTTCTGTGCATCAGACGAAGCAACTGACAAGAATTTCTATCGGGATTTCGTAGCTGGAACTGCCGTGGCATTTATGGAAGGTATTTCATATAATTAAAAACTATTTTTAAACTGTAAATATGGCAAATTAAAAAAATCCCTTCTCTTAGCATTCCGGGATCCCAAAGAAAACTGCGAGATGCTTCAGTACGTCGAAGACCCTTTGAAGACTAGTGTATACACTATCATGAAAAAGGATGTTGACCTCCTGACCCGATGCCAAGCTCAATGCACTTGGAGCCCTCAGCCATCTACCACCGAAGCACCTAAGACAAACTAACACCTTACAACATTTAAAAACTTGAAAAACCTCTCCTTCATTCCTATAATATCTAACTGTATTTAATTTTATAAGGCTCTGTCATAAGCTGCGTAGCCTGTGAGTACTTCAAGGGTTCCTCATCAACCTTTCAAACACAGCCGGCTCACGTCCTTTATGAACAGTCCCTTAGCTCTGAAGCTCAAATGTGATACAAAAGTAAATTAAATCATCCAGCCTCTTAACTCGAGCAATTATCCTCTTTTGGCTTTGATTAGACTTTTGATTGCCCTGACCTGATTATTCCAAATAGCGTATTTTACATCATGACACTACACCCTACTACCCCCCGTCCTTTCCAGTTCTCACAAGTAGGCCATGAGGACCCTTGGGTAAAGTAGCTTGGTGAATCTGGGTAGGGTCCCTCCTCTCGGTAACTCGGAATTAATAAAACATTTGATAGCATACGGGTATAATAAAGAGGGGGCTTGTGAGAGATTAATCGAGATAAATGGCCGAGTTAGCAATGCATAAGCGTCGGGGTAATTTACGCTCCTATAAAAGCGTCATCTCCCAAGATTTATTCAGCCAGAGGGAGAATAATAGACCGGGAGATGAGATATGAGCTCTCCGATTCGGATTCTAAACTCCGAGGAAGTTCCCCCATTCTACCCGTCCACAACATACCATTTACCAAGACCAGTACCCTAAATTTAAAACATATAGAGTCGTACTAATAGTAATACTAAACAACCAACCCAGTCTACCGTCAAACACTGAATATTATACCCCCCCCCCTTTATTTAAAAAATACGGGCTGGGTTATGGAGACCGGTGGAAATTGTAATTAAGCCCCCGGGGGGCTGCTTCTATTATATTAGTTGCACCTTAATTGCTGGAGCCTATATAATTATTGAAAAGCTACTCGAGCTCTGGAAAGGGGGTGAGAAATAGGACCCTTGTGGGGGATAAAGAATTTGTGAAATTTTTCTAGTTCCCTTGTAAAGTTTTTCGAAATTTAATCTTTTCACGAGGTAAATATAAACATGAAATAGTCCGATGGGGATTTGCTGGCTAACATATTGAGCCTGAGTGCTCCCCCCTTGATGTGAGAATGTTTGAGGATGCGATGGGGTTTTTGAACGCGGGCTGCAATTGCGGGGATTAAGATGAGATGAATAATAGGTAAGAGAGACTCATTATGTGTAGGCAGAGGGAGAATTAATTATGATGAATGGTCCAAGGGTTGACAGAAATGGGGGCATTAATTTCCATAAAGTCAACTTAACTTCCATGTCTTACATTTAGGAACACAAAGGCTTGGGTTCTTAAGAACCTAGCCCTATCACTTCATTCTTATGAATCCAACTCATAATTTACGCCTCATATCAACAGTATACATAGCATCTGTGTATAACAACTAACAACATACCATCTCTTGCATATAGAGCTAAGAGCTAGAGCTACATAAATCCATTAAACTTTTTGGAAAACAAAACTATTTCAGCTTCCTTGGGAGCACAAACTATCTGATGTCATAAATATCTCAAAATAATATAGTAGTCAAAGGCAGTAGCTTCTAGGTCATTAAGATTGTCAAGGGAGGATCCACAAGAGCAGTGTGGACAGGTAGTTTTTAATCCTTTACGCTTTTAATTCAATACTACCCGACTGTCTTTTATGCTAATTTACCAATCTAGCCGAGTTTCAAATTGGAAAACTTGTGCAAACTTCTCCTCTTTTTTTAATTGCCAATCTAGGCTGATAATTTGCTTAATAGACTATTTGACCCAGCCACCGTCAATCTAAAAAACCGTATGGAATGCCGGAACTAAATATTTGGGAAATGAACTTTGAATCTCACGAGCTAAAATTTCTTGCTCTTTACAGAAGCCTTTAGGATGACCTTGACAATTTGCAGAGTTCTAATTTGGATGTGTTTAACATCTTAAGTAGCTCATATTCATCGAATCAGCCCTTTCTGACATGAGGAACTCAAGACCGCAGATTTAAATGCATATGATCCAAGAATAAAGAGGAGACATGGCTTAATCGGTACTGTAAAGTGTCTAGCAATTTCTGAACACAAGGAGGAGAGATAGTCAGACTAATTATAATTAAACTGAAGTTGTTTTCTCCAGGTTGTCTGTTTGCCAACCAATTCGAAAATGTTTATTTTCATTTTATTGAAATTTTATTTTAGTAAAAAGTTCAGCTAATTTGTCCAAGTCGGTGAGTTAATGGTGGAACTTTATTTATTAGATTTAAAAAATAGATTGGCTGGATATAATCAAAAATGAAATTGATAACCGATAGAGAAGATAGGATAATTAAACTCACAGGAATAAGACATGTTTTAAAAGAATTACTGGGGAGAAGTGAGAACCAAATGCAGCTCTTAGCATAGAGTAATAGTTAATTATCCCCCGGGAAAATATTTCCATTTCAAATTCGCGAGCTACTGCAAAAAATACTTGACTCGAGTTTTCAATCATCCAATGTTAATTATCGTTATCGTTAGTGGTCTAAAAATAGATGAGACACAGGGAGTGGAAGAACAATTTAAAATTTAACTGTTGACTGCATTGGATCACCAAGTACGGAATTGATTGGGTAAGCTGTGGATGGATTTTAAATTGTAACGGCCGAGTGAGTCAGTAGTTTATATATTTATTTTCACGAGGTCACGGTCGTGAGTCGAGCAGTCACTACTTTTAGCCAAGGTTTTACCACTTTGTAATTAATTAACTAATTGTGTAATAAATTCTAAAATATTCTACACCGAGGTACATCATCTAAGCTAGCTAACGAATAGGAACGCATTCATGTTCAAAGCCCAAAGGGCCAACAGACCCAAATATATCCACAGCTGACATAGACTGTACCCCGTCTCCTTCTCCTCTCATTCTGAGTAGAGGAGCAGTTGAGACAGGGTACTGTCTACAGCTGACACGACACCTAAAGTCAAATTATAAAATAGCACTTCACGCTTAAATTTTCGGAAGTTGATTACCGAATTTGAGGTGACACGAATATTTGGTGTGACACTTGGGCAAAAATATAATTGTTATTTCCCTTTCTCTTGTTTTTGGCTTTCCCTCTGAATTTTCTCGTCTTGTAAATTTTGCACTTTGTCACCCGAATTTTCTCGTTTTTCTACGCTTAGCACATACTACATGGTCCCAATCAGTTTCCAGTTGTGAAAATATTCTAATTTGTTTTTTTCTGGATAGATGAAAGATGTCCAGAAAGTCTGGATTACCGCCATTACCGCCATTACTGAGACGGCCAGAACAAGCAAGAGTAGAACCGGGACAGCAGATTCCTTCAGCAGAACAAGTTGCAAGTGTTGAGAATCCAGAGCAGAATGTGACCCTAGTAACTGTCAAGGAAGAAGTCGTCCCTCCAGCTGATTTGGATTTAGAAATGGTCGAACCTCCTCCAATAATCTCATCAGCTCCTAATATTTCAACCACACCAACACGGAGGATGACAACGGTTGTCGGAGCCCGAAACAGTAACGTTTCTCCCAACATTTGTGAAGATCATCGAGCCACGCCATCGCCACTTGTTAATGAGTCTGTATCAGAGTCTATGAATGTAGACACAGAACTCGCAGCGGTATCGGCACCGAGTACTGGAGCTACGAGACCTAACTCAGAATGGAAAAATGGCAAATCTTTGGCTGAGATGATGGAGTACATTTTGGAGAATGACGAAGGGACCAGGAAGGACGTCACGTTTATTGTGGGGCCAGAAAAACAAGAAATCGCAACGCACAAGATTTTCCTCGCTCTTGCGTCCCCAGAGTTTGATTACATGTTGTACGACAGTCCTCTGGTAAGGAATATTAC
>JAQFYM010007097.1:0-10808 GCA_034694785.1 Agrenia bidenticulata
CCCTAGGTACGCCACTGTATCCATCTAGATAAAAATTTGTTCATAAGATAAAAAAACCCACGTTAAAATGAGTCCTCGTATATAATCTATCTTTCGTGGATAATCTTTATTAGGCTTTGCTATTATGTCTTAAACTTTACAAATATGTCATCCATACTTTTTGTTGATTTTGGCTTTGGTTTTCATTGAGATTTTTAATTGTAGACGTTTTTGTTTTGCAAATCGTTTACGTAATGACATACGATAAAAATAAAACAGATTTTTCTATGACTAGTTTTGCCATAAAGCCTAGAAAATATATTTTTGCCGCCTAGATATGTTATTCAAGTATTTCGGACATTTCTTGTTATAAACACAATTATCTGTATGACGATTGTTTATTGTAAAAAAAGCCTTTGTTAATGCTTTTTTTGTATTAAATTTCTTTTTAAATTTTCCCTTGTATCCAAATAATACTTAATTGTACATAAACGTATAGTATATGGTTTTCACTGCGTTTCCACTATAGTAAAAAAATTTTAACTATATCAATCATTAAATTTTTTTATTCAATTTCCACTCTATTTTTTGTATTAAATAAATCTGCATTTTAAACTAACGAAACATGAAAAACGTTAAGAAAACGGTGTAACGAATTAATATAAACCTATAAACAGTTTTTCAACATAAGCAGGTTCTACTAAGACAAAAGGTTTTTGTCAAAACCGCAGCCCAAAATGCTCTTTGGTTAGACTTCCAGCAATTTTCTACATGGTTATTATAAAGTCAGTACTGCTTTTCTTTCAATTTTTTATTTTGCTGCTTTATATGTAAAACCAGGGTTGTATTTATTGCTGATATACTAAACTGCATTTAAAATAAATATTGTGCGTACAAAGTGACTTTTTTGGTTTAAAGATTAGCTATTTCGCATAATAAAATTGAAAGCTTATTTGTAGTGTTTTTGAAATGTAATATATGTAAATTACTATCACACAGAGAGTGTGAATAGAATGACGTCGCTGATGTGTTTTCTCTAGCTTTAACAGTGGAATATATATTAGGTTGTAATCTGCGCAGTTTTGTTGTTTAAAAAGCAACAAATTTGTTTTTAGGTCGCACCCGTGTTTTTACATACACAAAAAAAAACAGCAAAAAACAGCAAAAAAATGCAAAATCAAATTATTCTTACGTACGGTACACTGCACTGTAAATCTCGTACCCAAACCAATTGCACCTGATAAGCCCAGAACTACATATAAGTAAAAACTTTTGCAAATGGTTTATTGTATCTGTCATGTACGTGTACTAATAAACTTTTGTATGTAAACTATAAATATAAAAATGTGTACGTTACAGCGATAAAGAGATTCGTAAAGTATTTAAAAAATTATTATTTGTGTAAAGTAATACGACGTCACGAGTTACGCAAGCTTATTGTGTCTCGTGTAGTGTGAGGCATATGAGATCCTGCTTAATTGCTTACCATGCACGATAAATTATCGTGATGTCAAAACTTATAGGTTGCGTGTACACACGTAGACAAAAACGTTTTATGCCATTTAAATCTTAAATATTTTTTTAAAAATATATGTTATATAAAAGCATTTAACTAAGGGTAAAAGTGACGACTTTGAACCTGTAACTATATTTTTCTATTAAACTGCGGAGGCTGCATCTTATTGGTAGTTAAAATTGTGATCCGCACCTTTTGCATTCAACCACGCCACTGATACGTAATAATAAAACACTTTTGTTTTATTCTAGTAGACACTTATTTTGTAAACATATGTTTTGTATTAGTTATGTGTACTTATGTGTTTTTATGGTTATCTATACTTTTCTAATTTTATAAAAAAGCAGTTTTCATGTGTTTCAAAACAAAGTTTTGTACTTTGCCTACGTCAAAAAATTACGAAATTATCACGCGAGTTAAAAATTTTAACAAAAGTAAGACGCTAAATTACGTTTGTCAGGTCGCTTTTCCGGCAATGTCATATTGCCTGAACCTTCATTTTGTTTGTTCTTTTTTTACCGCGTGCTGTTTTTCAGGTTTGTTTTTTGTGGTCTAGTTATAATAAAAGTTAGAAAAAGCACATTTAATCTAAATGTTCTTGTACAGAAAAAAAAAAATCGACCCGTTTCGGCCTGCACCATACTCAATACATATACTCTTAACTTTTGTATTATTCACTTAGTATGATATAATTTTGTTTAAGGAAGTCTTGAAATCAAAAATTATGTAAAATATATAAGTATTGTGTAAGAATACAGTTTTTTGCAGAAAGTGTTTTTATCATACTTTTGTAAATAAAAATTTTACTCCATTATACACATATAAAATGTCAAATTTTATACAGTTGGCAACATATGAAGTAGTTCTATAGTAAAAAGTCGATGAATTTGCATGATCACAGCTAAAAAATAAAAATTGTATATTTCAGGGGTTCTCAACTTGGCACCTTGAAAAACTCATTTACAATGCAATTACGTAAATTACAAGTGAATCTGGTTTTATAAAAAATTAGTTTTACAAGTTATAATCTCAGTGAGTCAAAAGATATCAGTATTAATGCAGATTTTCTAGTTCTGCATAAATCATATTTTGCAAAAACGTGCTAAGTTACAACCCCTGGTAATACTATTTGGACAAAAGATATAGACCTTAAAGTACGGCGTAATATTTTATACATGCAAAAAACAGTAGTTATCATTCAAAAGTGTTTAAAGTATTTTTTAGTTGTTTAGTTCAGACTAAATAAAATGCTTTAATACATCACTTTACGCAAAAAAATACTATCAAATGTTAGAAACATTTTATGTAGGACAAAACCTACATTTTTTTATGAGTGCAAGGTAGTGTTTTTGGCGCATTAAAATTTTATGAACTACTTGTGCCTTTTTATGAATTCTTTTTTTGAGTATTTTTAATGTGAGTTTTATAACCTACAAACGAAGTAACCAGGAATTCCTGTATAAATCTTGTTGCTATTTTTTTTGCTGGTATCTTAACTTCATTTTGTTACTAACACTTACAAGGACAATTCAAAAAACAAAAAAGTACTGAGATTTATTTGTACCGCAAAAAATAAATTTTCAAAAAAGACTACAAGGTAAAAGTAAATATATAAAAATATAAAACAGCAATATAATATTTTGTTTTGTTGCAGTCAAAGCCTTTGCCAGGATATAACATTCGCCAAAAAATTTTTTTATACCTGCGTATAAATCACTTAAATACCAACCATTCGTAAAAAGATACGCATATCTATTTTTGTTTTTTTTTGCACACGTGAATATATATATTGAAATACCGTCAAAAATGTACGGTAGATTGCTTTGCAGCTTTAAATGTACTTTTATACCTAAATTATAGCGTATTTCGTTAGTATCCTGCAAAAAACAATACAGCACGTTAATACTGTCAATACACAGTGAAGCAACATAATATACCTACAATTTAAGTGTTTACATAGGTAAATATGTATTTCCAGGGCAAATGATATAAAAACTGAAATTTATGAAGTGGAATTGTTTTGCTCAATATGTATTTTTGTATAGAAACAGTAGTCTTTGCCTATAAAATTGCGCTTAGTGCAACATGAAGACAAGTTAAATCACGTTGCCTTAAAATCTAACGTCAAATAAAAATTACGGCGCCTAGGTACAAAACTAAGCAAAGAAAACACGCCAAGTCAAAACAATAAAATTAATACACTCTATAAAAAGTAAATACAATTAATATCAGCAACAAAAAACCAAAAAAAAAGTATTTACCCTTCAACAAAATGTGTTAAGAAATAAAAAACAACACATTCTGATCCAAAAAGAGAGAAAATACAGACTCCTTATACTATAAATATAGAGTAAATTTATTTTAAGCAAAACTGCAGACAAAATTTAGACCTAGATATTACACGCTAATAGAAAAACGTACCCAAATTTAAATCGCAACTCGATTTTATTTTTTTTATACTAGCATTTGCTAAAAAAAGAGATCTAAAAGCATTTATTTTTAGTTGCATTACAAATCTACGAGTAAAAAGATAGTAAGGTTTTTTTATTATTTTTAGCATTTTTTTCTTTTTAATTTAAAAAAAGGTTTTTAACCTCGTAACAATAAAAAGAAATAGCAAAATCAAGTGCAAATAGTATGCAAAATATGGAGCTTTACACAAAGACAATTTTTTTTTAGTTATGTATAGTGATAAAAAGTGTTTTTATGTATACCAAAAAGTTTTAGCCAAGTTTTTTATTTTGAGAATTGTTTGCGAATTTGTTAAAAAGTACTTACAAAAATTTCTGCCATTACAAAAATCTATGTGTGTAAAAGGTTCACTGCTGCATATTCTCGATAAGTTTTTTATTACGTTTTCTATATGTAACACTGCTTTTATAAAAATAAAAAAGCTGTAATAAGTACAAAGTCGTCATATAGGTCTATATTTCTACAACAAATTTAGCTATGTTAAAACGCATCATATGCGCATACGTATTAACTTAAGACTTGAAAAAAATTTAATCTATAAAAAAAGTTGTTAAACCTTGTAACTTACGCTTTTTTTGGCTAGTTTGCAAGCTTAGACTTGCCAATTTTTTTGCTTATTTTGTGCAATTTTTTTTGCCACGTTAACGCAATATTTTATGTAAAAAGTTCTAATACGTGATTGTTTTATCGGGCATACCTTAAAAGCTCAAAATAACATATTTTTGGATAGTGAGGGTTAAGAAACCTTAAATTTTGTAAAGTGTGTTCTCTTTTATGGCAAATGCAGTTCTTATAATAAAATTATTCAATTGCACAAAAAATATAATATGAATTTATCAGATGTCAATCATCTCAAAATGATTTGTTTGACATCTACAGTCTCCGACTCCAACATCCCCCTCTTTAAACCTCGGCAATTTATGCCATAAAAAGGATAAATAAACCATATACCTCACTCCAAATATAACTATCATTTCCATCAAATTTTTAATATTTGCATTTCAAAATTTATTCCCAATTTACTCATAATTCAATCCAAATATAACTACCATTTCTCATCGTGTTAAAACAAATTTTGTATTGCATATAAACTCAAAATACCCTATACTTCACTCTCAATATAACCATCATTTCCTTTAAATTTTAAAAATTTGCATTTTAAAATTTATTTCCAATTTACTCAATATTCAATCCAAATATAACTATCATTTATCACTAAATTTTTATAAATTTGTATTCCATTTTATACCTAAATTTACCTATACTATACTCGGAATATAACTATCATTTCCAGCAAATTGTTCAAATATTTGTATTCCAACGGCTTATTCCGAATGGTCTCATACTTCACTTTTAATTTTTTTACATGCACGGTGGCTCCAAGCCATTTCTTGCCATGAAGTTCCACTGCCTTCTCCACACTGCTCTTCTCTTTAAATGCGCAATAAAGAAATCCTCAGCTTTGTGGGCCAGCTTTCTTCATTGGTCAACAAAGAATATTGATCTCCGAGTTATACTCAAGCTCGTCACTAATGGCCTTGCAATCTATATCTCTTTCTTTTCAATTCTGTTATTCTTTAATTTTTAATCTCCTAATTTTCCTTATTCTCCAATGCTCCAATTCTCTACTATATCATCTTTCGTTTTCTTCCACTTTTTCTTATCTTCAATTCTCTAGTTTTTTTATATAATTTGTCTCCAGAATTTGAAATTCTTAAATTCTCCAATTCTAAATTTAACTAATTCGGCATATTCTTCTAATTTTCTTATTCCCTGATTCTCCAATTCCCCAATTCTTCAACTCTCCAACTCTCCAATTCTCTATTTATCCGCTTACTCGTTTCTCCGATTCTTCAATTCTCCAATTTTCCATTCGTTTATTCTCTAATTTTATAATTCAATTTTTCTTTGCTTCTCCAATTATCTTATTTCTCTATATTCTCTAATTTTAAATTTGTTTGTTTTTGTTCTTGAATTCTCTTAGCAAATTTCACGTTTTTTTTGCATACCAAACACGCCAGGCCTTTCTATGGGTTTTATATATTATTCTCATACAACTCGCCAGGCCTCCTCCTAGGCTAAAGTATATTTTTATCATCTCTTTTCACATGCCAGGCCCTCTGCCTGGTCAGAGGTATACTCTCCTTTGGACCGCCAGTTCTGCTGGTGTGTCACCCACCACATACTATAACCATTTAATATGGACCCACAGCTTATTTTACGTGGTCTGCCCCCACGGAAAATCACTTCGTCTCATATATCTTTAATCTTTGCCGCAATCTGTTTCGCATATAGCAAAGATTCTTGTCAAGTTTTATTAGGATCTTCGAGTTACCTGAAAAATTACTAGACTTCATCGTCGAGCAATTTGATGCTTGTTTTGGATAGTGAGCGGAAAGAGACCTTAAAATATGTAAAAAAGCGTTCTCTTTCATTTAAAATGCAGTTCTTATATAGATATTAATCAACCTACATCAAAACATATGATATGAATTTATCAAATGTCAATCATCTCAAAATGATTTGTTTGACATCTGGAGTCTCCGACTCCAACACATATACTTCGTTGCTTAACGCACATAGACAGCAATTTTAGTGCAAAATATTTGGTGTTTTTTTTTGACTTGCCATTATGGGATACGATTAATATAAGACGTATGCCACATATAAATGTAAATTTGTAAGTATTTCGCTAGAAAAATGCAAGCCAAGAATATCTTACTTTTATATATCGTTGCTACCTGTAAAGACACTATACTATGGATTGTATCAACAGAATTTTGCTTGTAAATGTTAGTTTCTGAACAATATCTTAATACAACCTAAACAAATTGTTTTTTGGTATATATTAGCAGAGCCGTGCAAAAAAAAACAAAACTATACGACAAAAACAAATTTTTATCAGCTTTTGCGTATATTTTGCATCTTTAAAATATTATGTTAAACATAGACAAAAAGAGTTAAAAAAATAAAACAAATATATCTTGTATTTTACAAAAGTAAAAACGCCTTAAAACACATTTTTCTGCATCGATTAAAATAATTTTTATAAAAATATATGCCAACATTAATAATGCGTCTGCCCGGTCGCTCATCGATAGAAGGGTTTTTTTTACACGTAATTTATAACTTTTTTTTTACTATGCAAGTAACTTTCAATTACAAACTAAAAATCATTGTGCTTGTCTTACATAAATTAAAGGAGAATGTAAATATGGATCGGATATTATTTATATGTATAAAACAAAATATGATGATAAACTTTGACAAAAAAAAAATGTTATGTAATTAAATGAAAGTTTCTTTTTTGTATGTTTTTTGAGCCTCACCAAAAAGGCTGCGTATTAAGCAACAGTTGTATAAAATATGCATTCAAATTTTTTTTTTTTTGCACTTGATATAAATTTATCGTTCAGTTTTTACGCTTTTATACTTTAATAAACGCATTAATGTTACAAAAAATATATGATTTTATATGCTCACTTACTTTCATAGAATTATTAGAATGCTTTTTTTTGGCAAGTTTTTGTAAAATTTGCTCTGTACCAGTCTTTGAGAAAAAAGTATTTTTAAAAAAAGCACTAGCGATCTCATTTTAATAAGACCATTGTATTTAAACGTCAGTTTGGCAAAATAAATTATATTATACAAGACTATATATTATTTAAGAATATTTTTTTCTTAAAATGATTAACTTCTGTCATTACGGGTAGTTGCTGTATTTCACTTTTGTCAGTATAAAAAAATTTAAACTGTTATTTTTTGTAAGGATAATACAGCTCGAAAATTATTGCTTATCTACACGCACTTAGTGTATATTACCAGAAGGATGTTACAACATACATAAACAAGACACAAACAAAAACAGAAGAAGTATTTGTATTTATTCTTTACCGTATCATTCAAAGCGATTGCAGAATATCAGTTTTTTTTTATATTTTTAAAGATTTATTACAAAAAAAAAAATACAAAATTAACAAAAATGACATGACATAGATAACTTGGCTTGGCTTGGCAACTTTTTTTTTGATTTTTTTTTTTGAGACTTGGGTAGTTTAAAATGCAATTAAAACACAAAGCAATACATTTGCGTATAAATTTAGTTTTTGGTCTAATGCCGGGTTTGTCACTGAGTTGCAGCATAAAGTTGCTCGTCAAAAAATATTAACAATTAAGGCAACAAATTTGAAACCTTAAATGTATAAAAAAACATTTTTTTTTTAAATTTGTGTACGGTATAGTATAAAACGCCTAATAAACAATACAAATATGACGAAACCGATAAGTAAGGAAGTTACGCAATTTACGTCAATATATACATTTTCAGAGTGTGGATTCCAGTAACACATATACTATACTAGTTCTGTACACATACATACAATTTCACGAGCAGCACAAAGTAAAACAGGAAACTTTTTTTGTTGTTTTAAAGCTTTAAAAAACATGTAAAAAATAATTAAAAATCTAAATATGCTGCAGACATAAAACATATAATAAAACTTATTATAAAATATAATAGTCAATTGTAAAAAGACTTACAAAGCCTGTATGATGCCTTTACAGTAAACTTTTATAGGGGTTTGTTTACCGTTAAAATTATTCGTTATAATATATAAGATTCTATATAAAATTTGAGTAGGAAATTTCATTTTGTAGAATATGTGTATAACCGATGCCAAACGGCAAGCGGTAGTGGCATTATGTTATGTTCGTTTGTAGGCATGCATTTTAAAACGTTTTTTTAAACTTTGATCAATTCAATAACACTATAGATGACCGCATCCAAAATTACAAAAGTGTTGGTATTGCAGTATACATGCTTGAAAAAACTAACAATAAAATATAGCTATAACGCGCGTCAGGTGCAAATGCATATGATCATATAAAACAACTAAAGTTATTATATAAATAGCAAAATTGTGAATTTTGCCATCTACGGTAAGTAAAGTTTACTGTTAAAAACAATAAAAAAAAAACTGTCAGTTGATACAAGCATTGTGTGACATATAAGATCATCGTTTAGACCATAGAACATCTACTGACATCACAGATAATATCATAATAGAAATGTTAATGATCGTAAAATATAAGTTGCTCTTTCGAAACAGTGCAATACGTGTTAGAACGTCTGGTTGCATTGACTTACAGTCAATTATTGCAGAGAAATACAGATAGAATAAAAAATAAAGTGGGGACATAAATTATTACATATTTATAAAATGACGAATTTGTAAGAAAATATACGAACCAAGCAAATAATTGACTAACACCATAGCAAAAACAACAATTTTTGTATTTATATAATATGTCAAATCCTAGAATACATAAATGTTTTTTCGCAAATTTTTAAAAAAACAAAAACAAAAAATGCAAGTTATATATATTAAAAATATTAATTGAAGCACAACAAAAACTAACAAGTATTAGGTACGTATAGATGCATATAGCGCACAAACTATTCTGATGCTTAATACAAAAAGCACCTTTTTTCACTTTGACAATGTTTTTGTAGCATATTTTTTCTTAATAATCGCTGTATAATAGCAACAATTTGTAATGTATAATTTTTCTGACTGTATTAAAATCACGAAAAAGCATTTTTTTTTTTGCTTTTTGAAATTTATACGCACAGTATAAGACACGTCATTAAGTTTTTTTTTTTTTGCTTCAGACATACCACAAGTAAAAAAAAATAAAGTTTTTGTTACTTATCAAAAGAATTGTCTTTACTGACGATCTAATAAATTTACGTCTGAAATTTACAACATAGATTCTACCGCAAAAACATCATTTGTATGCCTCAACGTATAAGTGTACACAAATGCATATTTTAGGCGTAAAGCGTATATATGAGCCATTTTTAATACATAATGTACAAGTGCGATCCGTATTATAAAAAGCTTAGTATAAACTTGAGGTATTTTTGTTATTGTTATCTAATAAAATAAGCATATCAAAAATTTTTTGCGCACAATCAAGGTCTGTTGCCATGTAATAAAAAAAGGGGATTGATTTAAAGCATTAAAAATTTGGAGATTCGTTTAACTAATAATTTTCCTTGCAGAATAAGGTTTATGAGCATTACGAAAAACAATGTTGCAAAAGATGCATTGTTTAGAATTTATATCAGGTTTTCAAAATTATAAATTTTGTTATATAAACAACAAACTAGATTTATTAATATATTTTGACATTCGTTACATATTTTTTACTCGGTAAACATGTACTTAAGCTCGATTATTTAAAATATATAACAAATAATTATTCTATATTACAAAATAAAAAAAAAAACCTTTAGTTGTAAAAAATACAAAATACAAAAAGGAGTTTTTTATGTTTGACGTTATGAAATATAATAAAAAAAAACTAGATATTTAACATAAAGTGCACAAAGTATTACAGTAGTTTTTTTTTTCGTAGTAAAAGATATGCAAGTATATGCAAAAAAAAATCATAAAATAATTTCGTTAAGCGCTTAGCCTAAAATCGGTTTGAAGTAGTCATTTGTACACACAGTTATATTTGACTTGCTTTTATCAGCAATGAACAAAAACTGCAACGTAGTAGTGTACAAAATAATATGTTTTGTCATGATTTATTGGATTAAAAGCTTATTTTAAACACTTGATGCAATATGAATATTTAGAAACACTTTGTATGTGTAAATTACACAGAAAAAATTGTCTAAATAAAAGTTTTTGTTTTTTATATATTTCGTAGACCGTTCTTAATTTTTTCAACCGTATCTGCGGCTTGAAAAAAAATAAAAAACTTATGCGAAATATTTTACACATGTATTGTTTTGCATTTTTAAGCATAAATATTCTTATTTTTTCATTTA
>JAQFYM010007098.1:0-10807 GCA_034694785.1 Agrenia bidenticulata
ATACTTCTTGCAATACCTATTTCAGAAGTCATAACTTACTTAAGGTAAAAATGTCATGAAACCAATATAAATCATAACTCACTTAGAAAAAAACATCATTACGTATATGCACGATACTGCACAAGCTTTGCAGTACAGTGATGGTGTGTTGGTATGCACAAAAATAACGTAAATATTTTTTTTGTACTTTTTTAGCCTAAAAAGTAATTAGAATGTGGCTTACCTACTGAAAATTTTTTAGTATTTTTGTAAAAGTAAAAAATAGCAAATTTTTTAGAGAAAAGGTTTTTAAGCGCTTTTATGTACATTTCAACTTTCCGCAAAAATACATTAAAAAAAATTATTTTACTTTTTGCAAGATTTTATGTTTTAAATAATTGTTACCTTTTTTGGTTAAATTTTTTGGTTGAAGCTAGATATCTATGTAGAAAGCAACGTTATTAATCACAAAAAATAATGTCTTATTTATAATCGGAGATTAATAAAAGAAGAAAAAATTTGTGTTAATTTTAAAACTAATTTCCATTATAAATATTCCGATTAACTAAAAGTAAAGAAAAAATGCAGTAAAATTTAGTTTTTAACACAAAAAACTGTATTTAGCAATTAAATTAATATTAATGGGTTTGAAAATAAACAGGTTAAATTTAAATTAATTTTTTTTTGTTACATAACAAGAAAACATATTTAAAAATTTGTTTATTACTGAATTTCCGGCAATATTTTTTAAATGTACTTTTTTACACCAAATAAATAAATATAAGAACATACATATATATATGTTTTTATTCGTGATTTGTTTTTTTTTCATTGCAGTAAACACGATGGATAATGGAAATCACAGCAATATACATAACTATAAAAAATGTTTTGTTAACGGCGTTCGACTCGAGCTTTTTTATTTTTTTATATTAAAATGCAAAAAAATTACAAAAAAATATAAAAAAAACATAAAACAGTATTTTTTTGTGTATTTATCGTTCTTTTGGAATAATTGTATTTTTAGTGATAATTTTTACTTTTTTGTATAACTAATGAGGATCATATGCATATTAATGGTATCAAAAACATCTTTTTTAAAAAAGAATACACGAATATATACATAATTTTTAGTTGTTAATCCTCGGTAGCTTAAAATCCTGCAGTTAAAAGCTTCATATGAATAAATTAATGCATTAATGCATATTTAAAGCCTTTTTTACATATAATATTACTTGTTATAATATTATAAATAAGAAAAAAAACATATTTATAGTTTTTTTTTTTTTTTGCATAAAAGATGAAAGCTATTCTATATGATAACCTTATTAATTTAAACTTTTTTCAAAATGCATTTATATAGTAAAAAGATCCAATAAATGAAAAAAAAATATTTAGTACAAGTATACAGCACTTTTTTATACGCGCCCATGGGTATTGGTAAAAAACAAAGCGTTATATACATAGAATTTCAGCACATTTTTGTCCTTATATTTATAAAAATGATGCAAAAAAGATTACTGCGGTGAATTTGGCGGTTCGAATACCGCTTGGATGCAATAATCTTTACAAAAGGGAGTAAAAAGCGCCAGAAAACTTGCAAAAAACATGATCTCAAAGCGATAGTATTTTCGACAAATAAACACATTACGCTTTTGCGAACTGTTTCATATAAGATGACCTAATGCATAAAAATCTTAAAAAAAAACACGAGAATTGTATGAAAAAAAATGGTAGTCAACAATAATAAAAATATATTCTTGTATTTTATTATAATAAAAACAAATAAAATGTTGATTATAAATGACTTCTACAAAAATATTTAGTTCTTTCGTGAATTTAGTACCTTTATGCTGATTGTGTGTTGAAACAATATGATACAACAGAAAAAAAATTATACACAGCATACACAAAGAAGCTTTTGTGTGTATCGGATTAATCTAATACGAAAAGATTGGCTTGCAGTATATAATTTTTTTATATAATTACGACAAGATTAGATTCTTTTACTTTGATACCCAGAGTTGCGGTTATTATTTAGCATACAAAAGGATTTTATGTTTTTAATTGTCTTACATTGATCATAATATTTAGATTATAGTGTACAACAATAATTGCAAATTGTCTTTTAAATAAAAAAAGTATATGAAAGACATGTTGCAAAGCAACAACCGGCATACTAAATACAGATATCGAGACAAGGTAGGTTTTTGGTTATGTTCCAGCAACACCTTTTTATATTGTATCATATTGGTCATTATGAAGGAGATATGGAAAGTGAAAAGAGCAAAAATATGCAGTCCAAAAACATTTTTTAATTTAATATAATTTATTTTGTACAGTTTTTTTTTGTTTTTTTTTAAAAAAAATCTTGTTTTATCAGAAAAAGAGAAAAACTTTTATGTATTGTGTTGTTGCATTGCCTTAATTTAATTCGTAATGATAGTTTTCTTTTTATCCAAAAAATTCGTATTTATATATTTAAAAGAACATTTTCAATAATATTATACAGTTTTAACTTCCGAAAAATATTCATATTTGCACTTTGGAACATTTAATTTTCTGCGAATGGTATGTATTGTAGTAATCTACAAAAAACACGAGGTAATTTATCATATGTGTACTATTTTTTTTATCCTATATTTATATAAGGTCTATAGTTTTACAGCGTAATGTAAATCCAATTTTTTGACGAACACAGTAAATTATACGTAAATTCTAAGGAAAAGTTTACACAAAAAGTATCTTTTGTGAGAATATATAAAAAAATGGATATTTAATGCATTTCACGTATACATGAAGTATCTACAAAAAGTTATCTTGTAGATTATATCTAAGTAAGCATCGCTTGATTTAAACTGCGGACAACAAAATATCAAACAAAATATACACAGAAGGCATTATAGGAAATATATAAGATTTTTGTTATATATACAATGAAATAACGCAAATTAACAGACATAGATGTATTTCCAGGCAGCCATATACAAAATATGAAAAAAAAACATTCCTTTATAATGGTCATAAAAAAAGATTTTTTATACAGATTTTATATTTATATAGTGATAGCCTCGATGGAAGTCATTTTTCAACACAAAAAAATTAAGTTTACTATCCAAAAAATTAATATGATCTACAAGCTGTATTATGATTCACATAAAGTCCTATTTAAGCGTCAAAACATAAACAGCAGAAAATTCGCAAAATTGCGGAGTTTTTATACCATACCTGTAATTTTTTTCTATAAATATATTATTTTACAAATCTTTTGCTATCATAATAATTTTAAATTATAGAAAATATAATAATGATAAAAGTTTATGCACTAAATTGTTGCGAAAAGCAATGTTAGTATTCTTCAATATATTAAATGTCAAAAATATATTTATAAAAAAAGATAATATGTTGAGGAAAATGTATGCATATTAAGCATAATAACAATATTTACAAATTCATTTTCTTTTAAAACTCAAATTTAAATTTTTCTGTGCTTACAGGGCGTGTTTTGTCTGAAGTGGGACCACCAAAAAAGAAACGCATCTATGGTTAAAAATGTTGTATAACTTGTTGCCATATGCGCAAATATATATGTAAAAACTTTTATATATTTTTGATATCGGTATAAAAGTGTTGTATGTATGATATTTTTTTGTTCACAAAAATTTTCGCTTTAACTTTTGGGGTCCCCTTCTCTTGCCCCCTGCGCCCGGTAAAACCAGACCTGATACGTATACAATTTTTTGTATTTTGAAACAATAAATCTGAAATTTAAACAAAGAACTTATTTGTATATTAGGTTTTCAAATGATAAACTAATCCTGAAAAAAACACAGGCGTAAGATTCGTACCAAAATCATACTACCTAAAAAAATTTAAATGCGCATATGGCAGAAAAATCAATAAAAAAAATTTTTAGAAGATGATTTTTCTGTTCGTTAACGCCAGCAAAATATAATTTCTAATGATTAAGCAATTTCGGTGTTTTTTTTTAATTTTTTTTTATATACTGTTGAAATTTTTTTTGAAGCAATTTATGATATCGTAAGTATTGTTTTAGCTCATTTACAGCAACTAAGCATCTGCTTTTATATATGTCATATATTCTTGTTTCTTAATTTAGAGTCGAGGCTTATATATGCATTGTTTTTTTTTAATTCTTCACGTCGTATTTAATATTTAAAAAAAAGAAAGACTCTTAAAAAAGGAATTTTATTTATCTTCATTAAAACAACATAAAGTATTTTTATGTATGAAATATATGTGCAAATATATTTTTTTGTTGTAAAAACTAGATTGTTTTTATTAAAAATTTATGATAAATATATTCATTGAAATTTAAATTTTATTTTAAAAACTTCGATTACATTTTTTGACAATTTATAATACAGAACCTTATTAAAGCTAAAAAAAATATTATTAACGCTTAATAAACACAAAACATAACTTTTTGTGGCTAAAAGGTTAATCAGACTACTAAAAAATATTTTCAAACTTATTAATTGTAATATAAATTATAAATACCTGTATAATTTTTTATTATGTTATAAGACTAGCTATGCGATGTTTTATGCTTGAAACATATGGTATTACATATTGCGGGTTCAAAGTATAAAACGGATATGTAAAAAAATTTGCCTTTTTATGAAACTTTTACCACTTAGTACGGATAATTATTACACCTGTAAAATGTCAAACATTTTGAAATTTGCATTTTTGTGATTATATTTTATATATTTTTTCTTGAAAAGCCAGTTTAGTTGCATCTTTAAATTGCATTTCAAAATTTATATTTAAAAATTCTAATGGAACTTTTTTTTGTTTAAAAATAAGACGGGTAAAGATAATACAGGCGTTTGTACTCACAACAACATTTACAAAAAAATGAAGCGTTAGTAAAACAATCTTTAAAATGATTTTTAGTAAAATTGCAACATGATTTTACTTTTTTTGTGATAGGGCATTTAACAACCGTAAATATATTTTGTAATACAATTGCAATAGATAAATATGTGTTGTATTGTAATATTTTAGTGGCAATTTGTCTCGCAAAACAATGCTTAAAATATAAAATACAAGCACCAGAATGGGTAGAAAATCGTGGTATCTATTTTCCGAGTTCAACACAATGTCCTTGGAAATTCCGCGGGCGAAATTTCTTAGGACTATGATTATTATCATTATCAAACGATTGGTGTAAATCATGACGGGTGATGTATTTTAATCTATCAATAAGATTGATTGTTTTGTTTCAAATATAGGTATATAAACATAATAAATAAATAAAGGAGGTATCTTAAAATGGTTTTTACAAAGAAGTCCAAAGCTATAAACCCCTATCCAAAAATATGTATGTATGCTTTTTTATTTTATTTATTTATACAATAAAAAACATCCTTGTACATTAGTTTTACTATGTTTGCTATAACATTACTGTATAAGATTTTAAGCGTCATGTTATAGTTTTTTCAGAGGCTATAGTAGTGGCGACTGATTATGCGGACTAAAAAAGGACCAAAAATCTAAAAAGGGCAAAAAAAAATAGAAGAATTTTAAACGTCATAAATATAATACGTCGTATTAAAATTGGTAAAAATTGTTTTTCTTTGCCCACCTCTGTTTAAGGGCGTCCTAAAGCTCAAAATTTAAAGTTTTAGACTATGGACATGCACGAAGAGTGGATTTAAAGGATATAGAAGATTTAATACCGTACATAACTGCCTTTTCTTTCTATCAGATCTTCTTTAATCTAACCAAAACCCTATAACCGTACCAAAACCCTATAACCTAACCATAACTCTATAACCCGTACCCTATAAACTAGTGATTTGCAGTATACGGTATAGTATGAGATTACTATACACTTTCTAACACTATACCGTATAGTGTATAGTAAGTGTTTAGTAAATAAATCCGTTTTTTTGCATCTTAAATAGACATTAAAAAACTGAAACTTGCAAAACATAGATGCAGACAAAGCTTATTTAATTGAAAAATTAACAAGGCGACTAGCGCTTATTATATAAAAACGACTTAAAAGGGTTAAAAATAGGTATTTCTACGTTTAAAACCATATGGAAATTGTAACCCCTTCAGCTATACGCAAAATGCAAATGATACAAGAAAATTTTAAGATGGATTATCTATGACATTCAAATTGTGTTTTTTGTTAAATAATTTTGGCAGTCAGAAAATTATTTAAAAATAATTTATTTGTTTTATTACTAAGTAAAAAATGGAATAGAAAGCTAGACTAGAAAATTGGTATAAGTTCTGTCTCAAAATCAGGTATGACAACAGATGATCTGAATAGTTTGTAGAATAAACCTTTTAAATTTAATTTACGTTTAGTTTGCTACGTTAACTGTCTTTAACGCATATAACATAAAATTTTTGCATCTTAAAAGTTCTCTTAGCTAATTAAAAATATAACTGGTACTTGGATCTGTATTTGCTAGTCACACAAAAGAATTTATTTTTATTTACTTGTAGTTTTATTTTAATATGTATGTGTTTTGCCTATTATTTTGTATTAAGCACACTATAAACATGACAATGGTTCATAGAAATGTATCTTTCTATCATTTTTTTTTACTTTATTTTATGGTATATTTTTTTGCATTTATCTAGAAGATCACTGTTAATCTTATATGGGTTAAAATATACAGAATACCAAAGCAAAAGGTTCTGGTAACATAATATTGTATTCTGCAAATAGAATAGATCAAAATATACAAACAAAAATCAAAGAAACTATTCGATGTATGGGCACTTTACTATACACTTACCATACACTTACTATACGTATAGAATTATACCGTATAGTAAAAACTACGATCCCTACTTTAGAGAAAGTAATTGGTTAGGAAAGAGGGTTAAGGTTAGGGTCGGGTTGGTTAAATATACAAAAACATATAGTTATTATTTTTTTTATCCATGTATTTTCTCATTTCTCGATATTTCTTAGGTCTTCAGTGTGGTCTTTTTTGTAATGCCCCAATTGAAGGGGGGTGTTAACTCGTGCTTTTTTTCGCCCCTATACTAGAGGGGGTTCCAAACCTACCAAAAAGCCCAAGGTATAGTAATATCTACATGTTTTTATTAGTGTAGCAATGACATGTCAAATTAATCAATTTCTCTTTTTTCTTGTTTGATATATTATTGGTTTGTGCAGTTTGAGATATTTTTGAAAACCCTAGACCACCCACAAATACAAGAGATACACGCAGCATTGATCAAAAAAGCAAAAACATAGAATTAACTGGTCGATGTCAAAAGCATGAGAGAGTGAAGAATATTGTCCTTTAATTATATCCAGCAGTAAAAGAAAGTGGACCAAATGTAAAACATATACGTATACAAGCTGGTTAAATATGCAAAGAAAATTTATCATAAAATAAAGAACATGAAATAGCATACCAAATGATGATTTATTAGAATTGATGCAAGTCACGACATTGATTTATTGTACGGGAAAAAAACTATTTACTCATGATTCTTATATGTATGTCATTAAGCGGAATGGAAACAGCTGCTTGTATGATTAAACATATGTAACTTATTTTTTGTATTTTGTTACATTAAACTTTTTTCTTTTTTCTACATAACGTAATTACCTATTTTTTGAAAGAAAATTTTACACTTTATATACTACAAATTGTTTTTATACAAAACTTAAAACATAATTTTCTCTTTTATTGTCGATATGTATTCTTATAAGAATTGCGAAACAAGACCCTAATTCTTCTTTTCTTGGGATGCAATTTTAGCATTTACCTGTCTTTTTTTGCACCCATACAACGAAAACTAAAAAAAAATTAAAAATTTTAACTACTTTTTTAAATTTTAAGGTATTATTTTGCAATATTTTTTTTTTTATTTATTTCAATTTCATCTTATATAGAAATATCACAAAGCTGTAGGGTGTATATGCAGGTTACACATTTTCGTTATGCAAAAGTAATTAATTCTCTATTGGTTCACTTAGCTTTTTTAGTATAACAATTTGTTTATTTTAATTGCTTTTAATTAAGTTAATTTTAAATTACAACGCTTAAATAAACTTTTTACAACTAAGCAAAATGCAATAATATCTACTAATAACCAAGAATCACCGTTTTTAAAAAGCCTAGGGTGCGAATATCACAAGAGCATGGAGTATCCAAATACACAAAGAATATGTTGGAGGTGTGCTAAAAAAGAAATTTGCAAAGCAAGACATATTTCTTCTGATAATTATAATGATATTGCAAATTTTATGGTTGGCAAATATACACATCTTCCAGAACATCACATTGAGGATTTGCGGGAAATAAAACATTAAAAAGCGAAAACGCGACAAACAACTTGAATTTGGCGCCCGCACAGATTATCGAACCGCTAGTAATATTCTTTCTACATCTGATCCCGAGCTTATATTAGATTCGAGTGAGCGATCAGGTATACTGCGACAAGTACACCGCATCCAAAACACGAATAGACCAACAATACCAAATGGACTAGCACAATGTAATTTTAACCACTATTTACGACAACTTTATCTAAGATAACTTTTTTCAATATGATTCGGGAAGAATTGACCACAATAGGCTTTTACCTTTAAAACTTTTGAAAGACTGCTAGCTGTGCTTAGAAGCACTGATATATATGCGATGGTTTACTTTTAAAACTGTTCCGAGAATATTAAATTAGGCGTTTACTTTTCATGGGGAGATTTTCGGGGTTACTTTTCCTTGTGTATTTGGTTGTATTAAAAAGAATAGAAGCACGCATGTGATAATTTTTACACATTAAATATGTAAAGCGAGGGAATTGCAGTTAAGTGTGACAGCAACATACTTTCTGATGGACGTTGAGCTTGCTGCTATGTCAGCATATAGGAGAATATTCCTTACTAAGGCCATTAAATGCCGTCTGTTTCATTGTAACTAATCATTATAGAGAAATCTACATAAATCAGGCTTATGGCGGACTATCCAGATAAAGATAATATAGAGTTTAGCAAATAATACTTCTTATATGGCGATTGCATTCATACCAAAAGGTGAAAGTGTAAAAGTGTTATAAAGCATGTCTAATGATGTTCCGAGCGAGCTACATAATTTTGGGCTTTACTATGGAAAAACTTATATTGATGTCTATAAAAATGACGATGGAATGTGGACTGATACTGTGGCAATATTTTCGAAGTCAGTGTGGAACTTCTATGATGCTGTTTTAGAAAAAGTGCGAAGAACATATAATTGTGTAGAGGGCTGGCACAGTAAGTTACAAGCAAATATGTGAACTAAACATGCAAACATTTGAAATTTCTAGAGTTTATACAAAAAGAATTAAGACAAATAAGCTACTAGTTGCACGAAACATGGATAGACAAAGAAATATAAGATACCCTTTTAAAAAGGATACATAATTGAACATGATATGATATTTAACATAGTTTCTCATTATCAGGAATATAAAAAAAAGAAATAAGATAAGCTCTTATTTAATCTATATCGGGGTACATTTGAGAAGCAACTTACAAGGCAAACAAAAATTCAACAACGATAAAACACCAGCATAGTGCTTTAATTAAAATTCTAGATAATACAGAACTTTTAAATTTTCTGTAAATTTATCTATTTTTGATTCCGATATTATTTCAAACTTAAATATTTTTATTTAAAAAGAAAAAAAATATATTGCATTCATTTGTGTTGCACTAAATAAAAAATCTATAGAAATCAAACAAAAAAAAACGTAGACAACAAAAACACCTTTTTTTTTAAAAAACACAATTTAATCACATAAAAAACGACATGCTTTGCGAATGTATTAAAAGACAGTACCATTATAATTTCAATTATTGATTTATTCTTTGAATTAAATCTAAATAAAAAAAACTATGAACAGTTCTAATTTCATAATTTATACTACCTATTAATTGTAAAAACCCTATTTGCTTCAACAGTTTTGTATGTGATAGTCTTTTATGTGTAAAACATGATATTCTGCCTTATACATTTTTTTTATATGTTTTTTACTATACAAGCTACTTTAAACGACCCTTTTTTCCGGAGTTCTAAGCAGAAATTATTAATGTACCAGTAGATTAATCATTGTATCTTTCCAATAAATCTAAAAATAACATTTCGTATGCTATTTAAACGCTATTCATTATATGAATAATTTTCTTTGCATATTTGAACAGCTTGTATACGTATATGTTTTACTTCCGTTGTAATTTCCTGCACTGCTACGACTTGATGAATTATAAAATTCGTCACTGTTTTGTACTTTTGACATCAGCCCAACTAATTCTATGTTTCTTGCTTTTTTGACCAATGCTGCGTGTATCACTTGTATTTGGGGGGTGTTCTTGGATTTTCGAAAATGGTTCAAACAATAGAAACCACTAATATATCAAAAAAAATGTGGATATTGATTAATTTACTATGTCAGCGCTTTACTTATAGAACAATGTATTGAACAAGTATACCAGGTTTTAATGGGTAATTATGATGTAAATATAGAGACATTACATCAATTAATTTGTAGTCTAATATGAAAATGTAAAGCACTGTTACAACTTGATAAAAAGAAAATGCTTAGTCAAAAATTTGAAAATGTTGTTTTATTATCTGGAGAAGTTGATTTTTTATAGTAGAGTATATTTTCTATAGTTATGGCACTTACTTTTCTAATGTATTGTAAAATTTGGTGTAAAAAAAGAAACTATAAAGTATATAAACATGTAACTGGCTTTAAAAATGTGAATATGGCTCATAACAGATCATAAAGGATGTTCTATTGTATGTAAAAATAAAAGATAGCATTTTTGTTATTTTTT
>JAQFYM010007099.1:0-10806 GCA_034694785.1 Agrenia bidenticulata
AATAAACAAAAATATATTTATTGAAGCATTTTTTTGTGAATACACAAGCTTGAATGTCTTGTGTAAAATAAAACAAGTCAACCCTAAATGCTGTTTAAAAAGATCCCTGCGATTTTACTGCTAAATTTTGCATTTCAAAAGTCAAAATATTCAGATAAATATATATTTCTGCATTTTATTCCCAAAAGATGTTTTTTTTTTTGTTGCCCTGAATATACAATTAATCCAATAATTTTCCAAAAAAAAATATAACAATATATTGTTATTGTGACAATATATTTATTGTTAGCTAGGAAAAAACAATACAATAAACAATACAATAGTTACGATTACCAGTGTAAACATAAAAACAATTGCATATATAGTAAAAAATATTTTTTTTTTTGTACTGATGAAATTTGTCCTATTCGGTTTAGACAGCGTCTTATTTTAATTGAAAAACGTTCTATTTGGATTGGAAAACGTTCTATTTGGATTTGAAAAACGTCTTATTTGGTTTTGGAAACGTCCTATTTGGTTTTGAATAACGTCTTATTTGGGTTGAAACTTCTTATTTGGTTTGGAAGACATCCTATTTATTTTGGAAACCGTCCTATTTGATTTGGAAATGGTATATAAACTCGCACGGTAATACATGAATTTTTGTTCTTTTTATTAAATAGTTTTATGTATTTAAGTTCTTTAAGTATTTTTTTTATATTTTTTTAGCACTGACTAGGGAAAACCAATGCTACTAGTTGCATATTTGCTATCGGATTTTTCATTTCTTCTATTTTGACTTTTTTTAAATTATGTAAATTCGTGTGCCGCCTTGATCTCCTTTTTTGTCATTTTCTACCATTTTCTCTAATAAATTGTTTCCCTCATAATGTCAACTAAAATAAAAAATAATAGAAAATTTAGAATTAATAAATACATAGCCCAATATTTACAAGAATTTACTAAATCTTTAGCGTATGATTTTTTTTTGCTGTTCTTGCAATAATGCGATACGATCTGATTCGAAATTTGCAATTGAAATAGATCTTAAGACTAAAGGGACGTATTTTTTTTCTATACGAAAAAATTTCCTTATAAATCAAGCGTAATTTTTTTCTGTACGAAAATTTCTTCGGTACGAAGTTTTTTTGATGTATTTTTTTTTCTGTTTGAAAACCGGCTTTCATACGTAAATTTTTACGTATAGTGTGTTCTATGCGAAATTATTTTTAGAGACCCCCTTATAAAATAAAGTTTACAAAAAAACATGTTTGAATATTAGTAGAGACCAGAAATTCAAAAAAATGAGTGCTGAATTCAAAAAAACTGCAAAGAATGCTAATGCTTTAAAGGAATGTTGGGAAAAGGTCAAAAAATTAAGTAAATTGGATCATTCTTTTGAAGCCATCAAGAAGAAATATAATGACTTGTTAAATCAATATCGAGGTATATTGCGTAAGTAAAAAGAATCTGGATCATCAGCACCAACATGGACATATTTAGCATTATTTAAAGAAAAATGATCGGGAAGGTAGATATCTCCTGCCAAAAAACACGCGTGAAGAAGGAATAAGTGACACTAGATGTCAGAAAGTAATAAATGCAAACACGAAGGAATCCGAAGATAATTCAAAGAGTATACGGGATATTGAAGAAGCATCAAGTATGCATGAAAACCAGTCTAGCATATTACAATCCGAATTTAATACTGATGATGTAAAAAGGAACAGCTGGAAAACATGTAATATACTAGAAGTGAATATGTTAACAAAGGAAATCATGGAAGGGGAAAAAGGAAGAAAATTGAGGATGCAGTAGAGGGCATGCTCGAGAATTCAAATAAATTCTATGAGCTTTCAAACCAATATTTGCAGCCAAAAAACAATTTGCACTCAAATACGAATGAAGAAGGTGAATTGTTGAATCATAAAGTGCTAGAAGAAAATATAATACAGAAAGTAAATGAGAAGCTTGCGCCTTTTAAACGTGATATACAACAAACTAATGACATGATGGTTAATGTAAGCAGTCAGTTAAATGATCTTTTAAATAAAAAGTAAATTATGAAAACAGAAAGATTTTTTAATGTATTATATTGCGTATTCAAAGCAGAAAAAAACCCAAAATAATTAAAATAATTTCATAAAGCTTTTTATTTAATTATGCTGCATTTCTAGAACTATATTGTTTATACCTATTACAGAAATGAACATATTTTGATACATTTCATTTTTTCCATTTACGACGCAATTTCTAAATCATCTGAACTTGTTGTTTAAAAAACCAAATGTATTTTCAATTTTCATTTTTTACTGGCTCAATTGCTTGTTGTATTGCTTCTCAATAGGAGATAAATTGCCTTTATATGGTTTGATTAGTTTGGCAGATGCCGGATAGGCACCATCAGCTAAAATATGATATCCACTCAGCAATGCTGCCACCTAAGAAGGCAAATACGAGTTCCTGTAGATAAAAGCATCATTCGAGGAGCCATATCCTGGACCAAATACAATGCGTATTTTCCCAATATGATCACATCCCATAAGCCAGTTACAGCTATAGCATTCCTTGTTATTATAATAGGTTCCAGGATTATCTGGAGGCGCCGTTATTGTAACATGTGTTCCGTCAATAGCTAAAACTGTTCCAAAAATCGGGGAAAAATTCCTTAAACCATCAGCTATAGATTGATTTTCATATATATCTGGTAAGTAAATATATCTGATTTTAAATACCGTTATGCAATTAATCACTGTTAAAATTGCTTGTCTACAGTAATGTCTAGACCTTCCAATTTTAGCTGCTAATGCTCTACATGTACGTGTACTAGTTACATAAAACATGCAAATTAAAAAAACGTATTTAAATCATTTTTTGGTATGGTTGAAGCGGGATATAGTAAATGAACGATACAATTTATTTGTTTAACTGAAAGCTTTAAATTCCTTACAAATTGTATCATAATATTATTAGTGATACAATTATTTAGCCAGTCTCGTGTTCTGAAATACTCTCTTTTGTGCAATTTACTCAAGTGAATTGCAAGAAGCATGTCATTCGTATGTATGATGTTAAAGATCATTAGAAGAAAAGAAATATGCATAAAAGACAAGGGTATGAAAAAAATCTACACGAAAAAACATTGGTGTATTTTTTTTGCTGTACGAAAATCAAGTTTTTTACGTACGGAAATTTCGTGCAGAAATTTTCCTATTTTTTCGTACAGAAAAAAAAATACGTCCCTTAAGACAAATACTCCAAATAGAAATATGCAATCTATCGACATGTAAAATGAACAAAAAGAAGAAAAAAATAGCGCACAATCATTTCTTGATTCCAGTTTTACCAAAACAAAATCTAAACAATTTTTTCTAGATACTTTAATGCTGGGGTTCCCATTTTGATCCTTTTGGATCATTTGGATATTTTTTGATCCGATAGGATATAATATGAGATATTTATAGCATATGTATTTGCTAGCGAAAAATCAGTAGAGGAACACAAAAGATAAACATGCCATTCATTTTGCCCTTTACAACACCAAATAACAAAAATACTCCATGCGTGTATTTATCCACAAAAATACAGTAATAAAAAGAAATAATTTTGTCTTATACAAGTAAGTATACAATCAAATCATTTTATGACTGCCTAAACTACAATTTTACGAGCTAAGTTTAAATAATGTTAGCAAAAAAATTGAAAACTTTATATATATATTTGAAAGGTGATAAGAAGACAAATTTAGCCATATATGTTAATATTGTATTGTTTTTGTTAATTTATGTTTTTTTTTATTAGTCAGATACAACGTTTTTTTTGATTCCGAGTATTTTGAATGTGATACAAAGCTGGGAAATTGTATAAAACCCGTTTCAAAAGCAGCAAATATACCATGATATAAACTTCGTTGTTCTATTATACCATCTCGATAAATACATAAGGCATTCTATACCCTCTAAAAGTACATTTATAAGACTTAAATATAGTTTACAATACACTTGAAGATACCGAAGTTAAAAATTAACGATAAAAAGGTATTAATGGCCGTTGATGAAAAATCAAGTTAGGATGAATGCTAGACAAATATCTTTTTAATTTGTTAGAAAATCGCATGGACATTATCTTGTTAGATTTTTTCTTTAGAACAAAATGCAAGTGCAGATTAAATATATAAACAGATTAAATCTAAAATTTAAAATTTATTAATTACAAATAGAAAATCTTGCTTTTAATGTCGTATGCGGTGCCTTATATGGGTGCAAAGGCAACAAAAAAAGCAGGTTAAATATGCATTTTTCATTTGACTTGTAGTGCTCACTTATCCAATATATAGCAAGCAGAGTGCAGCTCATTTTAGTAGTGAAATATATTTTATAGCAATAAATAAAGCGTCGATAAGATGAAATAAATATAAAAAAAAGATGTTACTACAAAAAGAAATCACATCTATTAGAAAGTAGTACGTTGGGTAGCTGGCTGTAAACAGCAAAATATTACTCGGCTAATTTTGTGTAAGGTAAGAGGATATTTATAGCATGCAACGGTAATGGCATACTCAACGCAAAATCTAAAGCAGCAGTGAAAAATTTACAAGCCAAGCAATAATTGTTGGAACTTACAATTTGATTTTTTTTTTTGATTGACTTGATAGATAAAGCACAAGTTTATTATATAAATAGAAAATGCTGACATGATATAGTCATTTTCAACATTAAGAAACGATGATTACAATAAAAGGTTTAATGAGTGCTGGAAATTGAAAAAAATGACATTTATTACATACAACATATGAGCAAAGGATGTTAATATTTAGGAACTTATTTATTTTAACTTAAATATCGCGAATATTCAGTAAAAGTAGAGCAGGGGTCCTTATTTTTGTATTTTTTTGATTCCATAAAAATATTAGAAAAGATATCGATCCACCAAATAGAGAAAAAAGCTTTTTTTATTAGTATCTGTATTGTTTTTTTATTGGGAACTGGATTTTGACCCCGCAATTCGGCTTGTATTTCCATTATTTCAGCTTAACGTATTTTTTCCTGTCTCTCTACATTTTAGTATATGCGGTAGCTTATCTCCATATATGATATACTGTGGCTCTTTAGTAGTATCATCATTGCTCGTGGAAAAAAACTCACTCATTGTTTAAAATGTAATGTTGATTGCTCAATAATGAATTTATAGCTGTACTGTGTCATTTTGTTTTTAATTATTTTTACTTCTATTTGATTTGGCATCGATCCTGATGGGTTCAAAAAATTTAAAAATGGATCAATAGATCGCCAATAGGGAACCCTGCAGTATAGAGAAGATTATCAATTCTTAAAAAAACTAAAAGCAAAAGATAAAAATTTTTCAGATAGTAAAAATAGGTAAAACATTTTATTAATTTAAATATGGCAAAAGCAATTTTATTGCAAGAAAAAACCAAAAATGTTAATCTTTATATTTTATTGTAAAAAAGTCAAGAAATATCTAAAATGTGTTAACCATGACTGCTTACGCAAAAAAAAGTTCAAACCAATTTTAAAGTAATAAAAACAGCTTAAAAAATTTAACCATAACTATTTATTATATAGAAATCTTCTATTTTGCTTATAAAAAGTCATTTTTTTTGTTGTTTTGGGTTTTTCTAGTATAAACGTATAAATACGCAGTTTCTTGACCGTTTATAATTGCATGATAAGATCATATATGTGCTTTTAACTTTAGAGTTAGATTTCAGCGCATTTTTTACGACAAAAAACGCCTATTGAGTGTCGCCAGGATGTAAAAAGAAGATATAAATACAAATCTAACATATATGGCTTTCAGAGATGATGGGCAAAAGATCGATGGAAAGTGTAATTATCTTTTTGGCATAAAATTGCTGTTTTACTCTAAATTATATGAAAACGCTTTATTGTATAAAATCAATGTTATTGAAGAATTTGGGTTGAAATTATATACAATGATCTACTGCATAGATAAAAACATCACATAATAACTATCATTAAGCAATAACTGCAATTTATTATATAAAATTGAATATTATTTGTTGCACTACAACTAAATAGAGAATATTTTAATTATGTTGTTCTTATTTATGTAGGCAAATATATAATATATTTTAACAATATAAACCGCTATTAATTACAATGATTTTTTTTTGAATCAATTTTGCATTTTGTTGAAAAATTTAGTACTCTATTTTTTTTTAGTAAAGGATAAGTGATTGTGATATAGGGTCTAAAATAACAAATAAATCTCAGAATATGCCATATTAAACTGTAATTAAAAAATACATTAATTATAAAAAGTTTTCCATTTAAATATTTGTGTATATGTATTTTTTTGCTGTGAAGCAAGAATGTATATCGCTGCAATATCTTAAATGTCACAAATAAAAACCAAACTATATAAAATTAGTAAAAATTGCCGTAAAAAATATATTTTTAGTTTTTGCACGTAGTTTTTCAATTGGCCTAAAGTAAAAAATGGTTTTTATATACGCAGATGCACTGTTTTGATAAGAAATTAAAATTAAAATACATCATTATAAATTGGTTTGTACTTGTCTTATATTAGTAGTCGTTAATTCAACTGTAATGATATTTACGTGTTCGGAATATTTTTAAGAATTATATTACTGCTATATAGGTATAGAAACAAGACAGAAAACTGGCATTTGAAAAACTTATTGCTCATTATATTTGTATAGTCAACGTAAAAATGCAAACCTGCATAGTTTCTGTAAGATCTATTTTAAAAGTTGTCTAATTTTAGCCATAAATTGTCCTTGTAGACTCCTTGGTCTGTTTAAGAATAGTTTTATTTTTTTTACACAATTTTTTTTGTAGTTCTACAAGCATTTAATTTTTAATTCAAAACACCAATTTTTCACATTTAATCTGAGATATCTTTATAAAATAGAAATAAAACATTATTTTGCGAAGATATTGGATACACATTGACACCAAATACCTCAAATTAATAGTTAAAACTATATTTTTCCTATGTCATATATTTATAATAAATACATATATTATCAGGGGTACCTAAAAAATAATTGTATGGAAAATAAAGGCCATAAATAAGCGGTATTATAGGCGCCCTTATTTTTTCATATCTTTTACCATAATTTATTGCTAAAAAAAGCATTTTTCTATTTGAAAAATAATATATTTACATTATTGTGCATAATCCAAAAAAAATATATATTTAGCAATAGAAAATTTTTATTTGATTATTTTTCGGGCATATTTCTATATTACCACTATGGAATGACCCAAAATATGGAGGAAATTCCAAAAGTTGCACTAAGCTTGCAATTTATACAAAATGCTATTTTTTTTGTTGTAGAAGTACTTTAACTTATTATATTACAGATATGTGTATTGAAAAAAAGTAAAATTGTTGCTTCTCTACCAAAATATCAAACAATAAATACTTTTTATTTGTATAACCTCTGCTTATTAAATTTAAAAGACGAATAAAAGTTCTTAGGTGTGACATTTTACGCATATTTTCAACAAGTAACTCTTTTTCCATATTTTACCATTATGGCCATTATGAGCGGAAAAAAAAATTAGAGCTCGCCCATATTGCCATACCATATACGGTACCCCTGTAAGCCTCGATGTCTGTAAAATCACCCTCTTCTTAATTTTTGGTTATGCACAGACATTGCAAAAATAGTTTTAAAAAATTCATTTTGCATTTAAAAATTCACAAAAAAACATTTTTATTTTTTTTTAAAGTAAATTATTAGTTTTTTCTATTCTTTAAAGCTATTTTAAACAAGCAAGAAACAAAATAAACAAAAAATATTTTAAAAAAATAAACTGGGTTATTAAAAAACCTTGAAAACCTAAAAATCGATATAACTTGATTTTACTGGGTATATAATTTTTCTTTTGGTTTTAAGCTAATCGGATTGACAGTCTATTTTTTTTTTTTTCTTAACCACGTATCATACAGATTTTTTTTTTTTGTTTAATGTTAATCTACAAGCCTTTTTTACTGTTAAGTATCATTTTTTTCGTCTCAAATAATTAATCAAAAGTATTATAGTTTACTAATTTAACATATGTTTTTGCAAAAAAATAAGGTTATATAAAAAACTACGTGTATATAAAATAAACATATAACATACACGCAAAGAAAACCAAAACTTGTTTGCAAATTTTTTTTTTTAATATCTAAATCAAAGTGATTGGTTAAATTATTTTTCTTTTTTCTTTAGTATACGTTAAAAATTGTTTTTTCTATTTTGTAATAAGTAGGGCAAGTCAAATGCATTTTTATATGCTTAAATGCAGGAAAAGTGTCATAAACAACAGTTTTTACTTTTAACTGCATCTTTTTCATGCATTTATTTTATAAAAACCTGGCGTAAACGAACAAAGAATGCACAACATTGTACAAAAAATAGTTATGTTGCTCGTATAGACACGTAATTCTGCTTTTATTTGCGTTTAACGTATTTTTAACCGAGAATTTGTTTATAAAAAATTGTAATCGCAATTTTTTGCATTTTTTTCAAATATAAATGTCAATTATTGCATTTTTTTGCTGCAATTATGACTTTACCTAGTAATAAGTTATCAACATTTACCTAACCTTTCAGGCATACTGGTACATATTTGTACCAAAACAAGGGTAGAGCAAATTATTGCTGGTACATGGTTGTACCAGACGAAAGAAAACGCAAATTAATTATAGTACAAATATGTACCAACAATAATTTGCGCTATTCTTGTTTGCATACAAATATGTACCAGTAATAATTTGACCTAGCCTTGTTTCGGTACAAATATGTACCAGACGATTTAATAATGATGAATAAAGTGAATATGAGACACAAGACCGGTCAACATGAACACTTTATAGCTATCATATATTCTGCGAAATCCCACAGACCACTTTTAGCTTGTTGTTATGAAACCATGTCATTGGGTGGATTTTTCTTGATTAACCCTTTAAGTTTCTAGCCCCTTTTCAAGACCTATAATAGCACGAAATTTTATGTGAAGAAATATAACTTGCACAGATATAGAATACCATAATATTGGCATTAATATGCACAGATACTTATAATAAATAATATTTACTATTTAATATATGTATGCTGTGTCATTTAATGTTTATCCTTTGGAGTCAGATGCAGAACTTGACAACCTGTAAATCTACAGGCATGTAGGCAAAAATGACTTAATATGCTATTATAAATAGCCCAAAACACTGGCTTTAGTTACTATAGCATAGTACAGAAAAGAAGTAAAGTTTATAGACATAACTGGTATATGCTATCTAACACCTACGTATATCAGAGTCTTAAGAGATAAGAAATTATGGACAAAAATTAGGAGTTCCTATTGTTACGAGCTAATTGGTTGTTTTTATTTTATGATTTATAAGTTAAGTTTATTAAATCTTATTCCCACCGTGTCTTAGAATTATGGGCTATATGTTATTAATACAATGGTTATATTTGCTGATATTTGTGTATTCTTAGTACACTGTAATGACATAACCACAAATTCGCCTAAAAATATGCTATAAACTTATAAAAACATGATTGCAACTCAGTTTATGTCTATTTTTAATATCTTATTACAATGCATTTCAATATAAGTATAAACAATTTTGTGTGGGTTGTTGTTATTTAACCATTTAATCCCTGAGCATTTTTACGACCGCTAAAATATTAAAATTTGATCTCATAATTAGGGGTCCAAAAATTGGCAGAATCTATTGCCAGAGTTAAAACAAGGTAAAAAATAAAATATATTTAATTGTAAGTTTCGATTAAGTTTTAGAAACAAATAATTGTATATAGTACTTACTTTTAAACTGTTCCTATTGTCTTCAAGTAATGTTTTCAAATGATTAAAGGATCTTTCTGCCATCACTGTAGTAATATTTAAATATTGACATATATCAAGAGCCTTTGTGTCCTTCAGAAAAAGATATAATGTATTAAGATCAGGATAATTTTGTTTTGAATTGTTAAATCTCGTAATCAATTCGTCATTTTGTAGCTTATTAAATACATCAAGAAAGCATTTTATTTGTTGAGTGATCGTATGAATTTCAGTTTCAAGATATTAAATTGACTCCGATATAATATTGTGATCACTTACAAATTTAAGTTCAGCTAATAAAACATCATTTATAAGCCAGATTCTTCAAAGTAAAAAATTTATCGTCAAGAGATTCAATAAAAGATATTATTTTATCATATTTTGTATAAATAAAACGTCAACAATCTAAGAAAGTCCCCCTTCTAGAAAAAAACGGGAATTTTGGAATTGGTAACATAGTTTTTTTCCCACTATTTCATTTGATTGGATTTATATTTAATAATTGCCCTTTTTAACTACGAAACTAGAATATTAGCTAAATTTGCCATTTTCCTTACTTCTTCTGCAATTAAATGTAAATTGTGGCATACACAAACAATATGCTTTAAATCCGGATAATTTTTTTTTAGTTCCCCGCCTAAATTTAGGCAGTAGGCTGCTCCATCTGATATTAAAGGGCCATTCGGAAAATTTCCAATGGCAACCTTTGCCCCAAATAAAGGGTTAAATTTCTTCATTGGAATCCAGATTTTCCAATGAAAAATATTTTACATTCGATAATTTTTTTCCAATGGAATATTTGAATTCCAATGGAATATTTTTTGCCAAGGTGGGCTGCAGTGGCGTAGCCATGGGGTGGGCACAGGGGGGCACGTGCCCCCGTCCCTAGAAAAAAAAAAACGTAGCCTGAATTTAAGGGGGGGGTGGGGTTGGGGGCCTCAAAATATGCGAAAAAAATATTTTCATAAAATTTGTA
>JAQFYM010007100.1:0-10804 GCA_034694785.1 Agrenia bidenticulata
TTTCAACCTGGCGTCTGTTAGATTTCAAAGAGTTTATGTTTGTCTTTTGTCAGAGCATTTTATTTTCAACGCCAATGGTATTGCGTCAAATGCTAACTTGTAATAGTACTTTGAGAGGCTCGGGATAAATGCGGTTTGAATATTATGGAATTTATGTCAACAATTTTTTTAATGGACGATTGAAGCGATATTCCATTTTTTATATTTGTCAAAGGTGTGAGCGGTGTTACATTGTAAAATCCCCTTCAAAACCGTTTCTCTTATCCTTTGGAGTCAAGTATGTTTATTGATTTTGAATTCTTAGTTACACAATATCTAAAAGAGTCACACCTTTGGAACATTTAGAAATAATACTTCCATTGACCTTGTACCATCAGACTAACATTTTAACATGAGCAAAATAAATATCAACCAGGGTTGGCATCTTTTCAAACAACTAATATTTTTCTTGAAAAATGAACAATTCAAAAAATTCATAAACTAAAAAGTTTCATTTTCTTCCTTCCCTTGGGAAAATTTGGAAAAATAAAAATGGAAAGTGAAAATTTTGAATGATGGAAACCCAATGTACTCGAGGAGAATTTTATGTGTATTTTAAACCTACCTGAGGGATTTCAACATCCATATGCTCCTGAACTTTTATACTTTTCATGAAATCTTAATGAATATTTTTCATTTCTCAATTTTTAAAAATCCTTGCAATTTCAAGGTATCATCTTTCATTTTTGAACGAGCTTATCTTTCATTTTTCATGAAATTTCATTCAATTTTCATTTTTCACTTGCAATTTCACCTGCCAACCCTGATTGGCTGATATCACCGCTTGAATATAAAAACAAAGTTAATCGAAAACATCGACACCGGACCATTAACTTAAAACCCATTTGCTAACGCCCAGAAACAAATAGATAAAGTATTTCAGCAAACTCGAGTGGAACAACACCCTCTTCACCCATATTTACAGACTTTTAAAGCAAAAAAAACACACTCGCTCAACTATTTAAGAAAGGCAAATATTCTTTTAATCCAGCTCGAGCTTTAGCATCATCTACATTTAATAATCACAGAATATTGTCCTCAAAAACATAATATTAAAAAATTTAAACATAATTTGATATGATGGATTGTGATTTGAGGATGAATTGGAGGATTGGGATGATTTTGACTTTTGTCTTGCTCATCAACTCAAATCCATCCTCAGCCTCCACCCCCAAAACACGAAAAAGCATATCTGATTTGTCAAAGTCCCTGGATCAGTTCAAACATTGCCACATCCATCTCCTAGTGTATGAACAATTCGAATTTACAAACCCTGAGCAAGTCCCCATCGTCTTAGACGACTTAACAGGGGATGACCAAGGGCTACTCAAGTACTCCAATGACTCGATGACCGTTTTTCTCGGACCCCCATGGAAGTGCTTAGTCCACGCCTTCATTCTTCCCAGCCTGGACTTAGGTTGTCAAAGATATGAGAAGTCTCTTAAGCGTCGGTGCTCCTCTTCTGTATTCAAGCCTCCTAGTCAACTCTTTATGTATTTCAAAGCGTGGGTATCAGTCCTCACGGGGTTCATTGGCACGTCCCGGCTAGAGAACACACCACCGGACGACTCCACAATCTTCCTCCTCTACATTCAAGACAAGTTTTGGTGGAGATTTAATTTTGGATGGGAATTCAGTCCCCTCACTCACGTACAGTCAGTCATATACTTTCTTGCTATTGAGAAGAATACATCGAACCTTGCAATTACAAATACCCGGGTATTCTGTCCACTCTGCCAGACGGGTCTCAAGGAATGGACCAGCTCAGACTACTCAACCTTGCACTTGGAGTGGAGAGAACTCCATAAAAAGAAGATTATGGAAGTTGCTATAACGGATGATGCGACGGGTAGGAGAGTCTCGTATCCTCTTGGACGCTTGGAGCTTGCTGTAGGAAGCACTTCTTTTCGAACACTCGCCTCCATGACTTTGAAATTGGACGAGTTTCTAATTGGTCTTGGGCTGTGGAACTTGACATCCCCGAAGGACGAGAGGATTTACAAAGACCCTGACGCTCCGCAGAGGGAGTTCCCTATGTTTGTAGCAGCCTCGTTCCACCATGCTCTTCAAGTTTACTTTAATCATCAGATCCCACAGTTGGAGCTGGATTGGGACGCCTTCCAGTTCATTACTTGTCATGTGAGGGAAGAGTCCAACTCATTCCTAATAATGCTCGCCCCCTTTGACCTCTACGTGTGGTTATCAATCGTGTCACTGATTGGGGTGACCTATCTTGCATGCTTGATAATTTGGAAGATTCTGATGATTGTGGGAGTAGAGGGGAATGAATTGATCCCCCACATTCCACTGAGCTCATTCCTCTTTTCCCTAACTGAACAAGGGATCGATGGGATTGAGGAGTTCAAGAAGGTCATCCCTTTCAATATTATCTTCTCCGTTTGGCTCCTCATGTTCCTCATACTAACGAATGGGTACAAGGGAGTGGTGATCACAGCCCTTACTGCCGGCACCCCAGATGCCGTTTACAATAACTTTGACGAGCTCGTGGAGGATAATTTTACTATTTACAGTCTCCCTTACTTTAACACGAATAAAGATCCTGCATATTGCATGGCTGATGGAAGGAACTGTACAGTCATTTACAGACTTGCTAAATTCGACGGTCTACTTCCAGTCAACGGTACCCACGGGTCAGAAAGGTTAGACAGGAAGAAGAAAAGGCTGATGAGGATTTGGGAGCATACCACGATCCCTCAAGATCTGAGTGTTACTACTCCATCTCAAGTAACACCGTTGGTAAGTACATGCAATAGAACTGCGTTTGTGGGGTTCAGAGATCAGATTGAGACTGTGGAGATGGACTTGAACGCTTTGTATCCCCGAAGGGTTATAAAGCGTGGGGAAGAGAAGATTAATTTCAAAGGGACTGGCTTACAATTTACAAGATGGTTAGACTATGACACGAACCGTCGATACGAATCCCTTGTTCATTCGGGCGTGTTTGCTGTTTGGAGGTCATTTGGGAGGCACTTGAAAATACTCATGGGGGTAAGAATATCAAGGGATTCTCTTGAACGGTTCCAGATTGAGGACAAGAGCATTTCATTGGCTAATACATTTGTAATACTTTTCTATTTGTATTTTATGGGGCTGTCGATGGCCTTGATCGCTTTTGCTGTGGAGATGATGAAATTCTTTTGCCAAAGGGGATTTTCCAAAACGATTGTTCAGAGCTATTAGAATTTGGTTTCTGTATCGCTCATAGAGTTAGTATTCTAAATTCTAAATGTGTTAGAATAAATGAAATGAGTAGTGCTTCTGTCTACGCCACTGCTGAATCCTGCTTCAGCACAGAGAGAGTGAGTGAAACAGGGATATTATTAGGTAGGATAGTATTTAATAATGGACGTAATTTTGACTGTTGCAAGAAGTAGAGTAGAACGCCCGATATTGAGGCTCGTTTTGGTATGACCTCGTGGACGTTTAATAGGAAGGAAGGATCTATCAACTTGTACTAAATAGATTTGCTGTTACAGTTTTTATTAAAATTAAGTTTATTGTTAACTGTATAAAATGTTATACATTAATTCTGTTGTATCCCTAATCATTTCTCATTCTTAGGTGTCTGAAAAGCGCCGATGAATAAAATATTTTTTAAAGTGTTGTCCATGATAAAGAAAACGAATGGATGATTGCACACGAATCTCGTTTGATCTAAAGGTCGACCACTTCGAGTTCCAATTAGAGCCGTCGCAGCCGCAGCCGTGGACCCTTCTTCATTCACCTCCAAATAAGATTTATGTCGAGCAGACTCAATGGAAAGACCTTCCTTATCTGAAAAGTCTCTCAGATTCGATGAGTTCTCGTCGAAGAGATCGACAATACCAATTGACTTGAGTGTCTTGGATAGTTCAAATGATTGCTGAATTTTAAACTTTGGAAGGAACACTTCGATACTGTCCGGGTACATTTCATCCATAGCTTCTCGAAGTGTCGACGAGTTGAGTCGAGAAATTGTCTCTTCAAGAGCGTTTGGAGTGAATGGTGGCAACAAGATGAACAGGGACAAAGCCTCGCCTTCGTAAGGCAGCTCCAAAATGTACGATTTTAGGGCATCTGACACTCCTAGCAAATTTTATTAAAGTTAAACCCATCTGTTATAGTAGTTGACTATTTAATGAAAGGCTGTAATGTTTAAATAATTTACCATGTCGAAAGGACCCTTTTTGGTACATCATCATAGTGGGGGTCACTTCCTTGGCGGACACGTAGAAAAGGGAGAGTTTTGTATTGGATGTTTTAAACTGCTGTTCCCAATTTCCTTTAAAGTAAGCACTGTTCACCTAGTTTCATCAAAATACATTAAAGTTCAAACGAATCAGTAGCAGAGCTTTTTTAGGCTGCTTTGAATCTTACGATGGCAATTCTGGATTGGGGGGCAATATACCCGGGGGGGATAATGTCTTTTATCTTTCCGTTTGTTTCCTCCTCAACCCAATTGTTGATCTTCTCACGTGATTCTTCCGTTTCATTGGCAAAATTGAGCAGCTGGATCTCCTTACGGAATATTTCCTGAACACATGGCCGAATCGGCTCTTCCTGGCTAAAGTACAATTTATTGGCCACCCTCAAGTCGTACTGGCTAGTGTTGGCCGATTGGGTCTCCTAATTAAAATAAAGTATATTATTAACATATTTTAGCAATGTCATTTCAAATTGAGAAAGTGTAGCAAATCTGTAGCCACTTACTTGGTAGAAAGTCTCCATCTTGTAAGCTTTGATGAGTTCTTCTTTACTCATGTCATTGTCTAGAATAAGAGCCCTTCGAAGCTCTTTTTCCGTTTGACCTTGTGCCCCGAACAAGGCCATCATTAAAGCCTGATGGATACTGTGAGGAGAGAAAAACAGATTCCTCTTCTCTTCCTAGTTAAATGAATAGTTTATAATTATAAATAACATTACAAATAAATTTATGACCGCATTATGTAGTATCAAAAATAATTAATTAAATGATAATTTGAAAACGATTCCATTGTGTGGATTAAAAAAATAAAAAGCCGTACCTTGTTGTAGAGTTTGTGGAACATGTCGAGCGTAAACTCCAATTTTTTTTCTGAAAATACCGACTGCAACGCTTCAGTTGGCGGAGGTGTGGAATACTCAGCTGATGTAGTCGATGACTCTGTCGATGACTTGAAACACTGGCCGACAGTGCCATTACATAATCCTAGTAGTACCGCCACAAGCAGCGTCCCTAACCCCATCATTCTTTTCCCACTTGTTTCCATGTTATTAAGTTTGAAAGGATTTTATTGGTCTGGAAGCCCTTGGAGAGAGAATGCATGCGTGTGTTAGATTTGTAAGGAATTGTTGTAAGCCAATATTTTAAATGATGTTGACATGAAATTAAACATTGAGGAAACGGTAAATAAAGGAGTCGAGGTTGTGAATAAAATGAGATGACTAGCTTTAAAGTGAACCGGATGGAAGTGGCAATCCCAAACTACTTTCACTTCTTCCCTCTCTATAGAATGTTATTAATAAATCTCTTGGTACAATAATAACAGGGGGACTTTGGTGGTCTGAATTTAAAAATGATATTCCTCTCGCAATACAATCAAAGAGTCAAACTCTAGGATGATTGAGAAACGGATTGAGCACCTACTATTGAGCACGCTATCACCTTCCATTCTCGAAAGATTTCGGAAAGGTGATAGCGTGCTCAATAGTACCACCCAAAATATCTTCTTAATTTTGATAGTTGACTCTAGTTTTGTGCAAACGAAAGAGGTAGGGATGAATTAAATATTGAAAGTATAATTTCAGATGAATAAACTTACTTGTTAATCTCTGAGCAAAGTGTTGATGTGTGTTTAAATTTAAAGGCAAGTGTCCATTGTAAAGGTTGTTGTTGAGCAGTGGTTAGTTGTTGTTTAAGCTCCAAGTCCGGATCTCCCTCTCTCTCTCTCTTCACTTTTATAAAAGAAAGTAAAGTTAGGGAAACCTGAGGGACGTTGGGCAACCCCTGAGGACATGAGAACTGAGAGGGTGACGCAATGGCACGTTCACTAGGGGATTCCCCACTAAGAATCTGTTCTTACTACATGGAGCCCAAGAACTGCATCTAAAAGATTGAGAGGCGGTGTGAGGGGTGGGAATTAGTGCAGGAATTTAAGCGATGACATCATTCCTCGCTATTTCAACCCCCTCGAATTTAACTTTACCAATCCCCCAACAGTTATTACACAGAAAATAGTAATCTAAGGGTCATCAACCCTTAAGACAAATTAAATGCTCATACACAATTTTTAAATAGTAAATAATCCAACCCGACACACATTTCCAAATATGTTTAAATGATAAGAATTTAATTTCAAAAGTAAAATTTTGCTATAATTTTAGTAATTTGTAAATGGACATATCAACAAAATAAAACTAACCGGACCAGTTAAAAAATATAGGGATCGCTTAATGCAATAAGTTATTTTAGAACACGGATGCACAATTGAATTTTGAATTCTTGGGCCGGAGCAGCATATTTTTTACGGATCGCTTACGACATCAGTACCAAAATCTGTTGGTCTCTAGTCAAATTTACATAAACTATACATCACAGTCAACAAGATTTTATCAATTATTTTTTTTAGTAATCTTTATTTACTTTGTCTCACTCTTAATAGAAATAAATGATACTAGACTCATAAAGTACCCCATAATTTATTCTCCACTCCTAAGTAGAGTCGTAAAGATAAATGAGTTATAAGTGAGACAGGCTGACGAGAGTAGTTTTTGTTTGATTTGTTCAATTTTTTTATTTCAGAATTTCTTCCAATGTAATAACTATTACTTACTTACTTACTATATACGTGCTTACATTGGATAATAACATATCCAATGTAATAACATTCACCACAAATCCATTTGACCCCTGTGATCTTGACTGATCTTGACCATGAATGATAAATTATGCAACTACTTAGCCTAGCCTAAATAACTAAATGATTCCCCACGATTTTCTAGTAATAAACTCTTAAATTGAAGGAGTTATTGAGGGGAATAACAATATTGATTATTTTCTCTCTACCAATCGGAGGGTCTTTTAATTAATTCATACCTTTTTGTTTTCCTAACTCGATGATGAAATAGTTTATATACGCAGTTTCAATAAAATACGTTGCCATCATATTTCCATTCCTCAGTCGTGTGCCAGGACAAGGGAAAGTGTTAGAAGCTCTCACAATGAAGTTCTTATTTGGTTTCATTTTATGCTTGACCTTAATTGGGCTAAGCAAAGGACAAGGGATTGGCTTATCATGTCGGATTGAAGATTCGGTAAAAATTGGGACCAACTACGTTGTCATCACAGTAAGTCCCAGTCCCATTGAAGTTCTGGAGATGGCTGGGTTGGAAAACAGTAGGTCTCCCGCAGCGTTGATCAACCACCTTAACTCCACCTTAAGCTCAGCGTTCGTCACAGGTCAAGCAGTCAGCGCAGAAATTGGAAGGCTCGTCAAGACAGCCTTTCCAATTGTAAAAGTCCCCATGCCCAACTGCCGTTTCAAGTGGATCTCAAGTCAACTCTACTGTGACAATGTACCGGGATCGATACTTCAACCCCTATGTCGCCTATTCACTGCGATACAAAGTATCACAAGGCCAATAACATTTCCACTCCCGACCCAGCCTTCAGAAGCGCCACTGGCCTGTGAATCCAACCCTCGATGGGGACTCTTCACTGTTCGAGCCCAAGAAGCATGGGCAACGGGGGCACGAGGAGCTGGGGTCGTTGTGGCTAATCTAGACTCGGGTGTTCGAAGCACCCACGATGAACTAAAAGGAAACATGAGGTCCAACTATGCATGGTTTAACCCATACGACTCCAAGAATCAGACCCCAGTTGATGACACGGGCCACGGAACTCATACAATGGGGACAATTTGTGGTAAGACGGTAGGGGTAGCCCCAGATGCTACTTGGATTGCTTGCAAGGGCTGCAACTCTAATGGATGCGGAAATGAGCAGTTGACAGACTGCGGGGAGTGGCTGATGTGCCCTGACAGACGTGGCTTGAACTGTACCTCAAAGCCCCATGTGATCAACAACTCGTGGGGTGGTGGAATTGGAGACACGTTCTACCAGTCAGCCCTCGCCCTAATGAAGCAGGTGGGGATCGTAAATGTCTTCTCGACAGGGAATAGCGGCCCGGCATGTGCCTCGGTCGTCTCCCCTGCAGATGGGAATGGGGCTAAGTGGGGCTTCATCTCTGTTGGGGCTACGGCCTGCAATGAGAAAATCGGATCCTATTCCAGCACCGGCCCTTCCCGAGCTACGGACTACTTGGGAAGACTTGGGGTGGAGGTAGTGGCGCCAGGCTCTAACATCCTCTCCGCGTGGTACACCAGTGACAATGGGACGAATAAAATGAGTGGCACGAGCATGTCCTGCCCCCACGTGACAGGGGCCGTGGCTGTCCTTCTCTCGAGGAACCCCATACTCACTGTAGACCAGTTAAGGAATGCCTTGGAGTCCAGTGCTTTCCAGAACCCTAATATCACAACTTCCCTCACAACCTGCACTTCCAGCAATCTCACTAATGCTGGACCATGGCCTAACAATGTTTATGGAAATGGACGCATTGACATCGTTGCCGCCCTCAATGTCCTATCTTTATAAAATCCATTCTTGACCACTGATTATTGAGTAGTAGTGCTTTGCACTCCCCTGAAATAATGTTATGATAACTGAACCACTAGCATTAAACGCAATATTGAAATCCATATTAAATCATTTAAGGCATTGACTTTATTGCGTGTATACATTTGCGAGTCTGATTGTAATTAAAAACCTACGCCAAGCAGCTACCAGAGGCCCGTTCGTTAAGAAGTATTATTATGAGTCTATTCTAACTTCTACACCAGTTTGATAGGCAACTGAACAGCTCAGTATAACTCATTTATTTGTAACATCAAAAATATATAATTAACATATGGTTAACCATAACCTCTTATCCATAGTGCATATATATTGCACTCTACTACCACTATGACAGAAAATTAAATTTTCATGAAAACCCACTTGGGTCAATACTTTAATGGATTTGGCTGATTTACGAACTCGTCCAAACTATGAAGCCAGAGATCATGTGTGCAAAATTTCAAGTCGATCGGGTTAATTTGAAGAGAGTTATCGTGTTTACGGACACACAGACACACGGGCACACGGACACACAGACACACGGACACTAGCATCCCTATAAGCCATAAATCTAACGAACGGGCTAAAAAACTTAAAAGTAGTTTAAAATTCACAAGCAATAAAAGAAACGGTATATATAGGTGGTACGAGGGCTGTTTCAAAAGTCTTGGCGTGACTTTGAGATTTCATGTCTCTCGAGGGTGTACATAAAAATACAATGAATTCCACCGATTTTAAGCTGTAATGATTACTATCAATCCTCAGAATTTCATTATATCTATTATTTCAGTCTTCTGTAGTCACTACTCTAGATAGTCATGAATTTCTCAAAACAAGAAACACAATCAGCAATAAAAAATTTACCTTTGCAGGGTAAATCAAGCTGAATTATTAAGTCAGAATTGGAAAAAACTCATGGTAATCAAAATCCACGTTCAGGAGCCATTGTTTATTGGTGTCTAAAGTTTCGGAATAGAATTGGATGTGCAAACGATCAGCTCTGAAGCGGACACCCGAGAATGGGGTTAAATTATGAAAATTAAATTAAATTTTTCTGTGATTTACTGTGATTTAATGAGATTTGTGGGGATTAGCTATAAAAAAATAGTTTAAGATGTAGTATTGGAATTTTAATTTAACATTTTAGTTCCTGGATTAGAAACGCTTATAATTATGATAAATTTTCTTCTATTTTATCGATTATTAGCGGGTTTGATAAATTACATTAAAGTAGATTAGTTTGCGCATGCGGTTTGAATAAATCACAGAAATCCTATTAAATCACAGAAATCCCAAAGATCACACCCAACGCCCCCGTGATCTGTGGTTTCCGAAACCCTGTTATATACCTGAAATATACCATTTATTTTTATTTTACCTAGCAAATTTTATCTACTCATTAGTTTTGCTAAAAATGTCTTATTTCATTCTGCAGCTTCATAATATTCATAATTCAATGTCTGTTCTTCTTAGTTTAGTTAATCGAATGAGCTATTCAGCTTTAATATATCTACATCCACTGACATCCAGTATTTAAGGAAGAGTAGAAATATTAACAGACAAACACACAAACATTTGAACAAAATTATAGATATATTCTAAGATTTTTGGCTGCGTCCAGCTTTGTTGCTGCAGGTTGGTCTGGCCTGGCCTTTAAGTTTTATTTTCATAAATTCGATTCAATCTAGACACGATTCGGAAGTCGTCCGGTCATTTTGAACATCCGGCCTCGATTTACCCTCGCTACGGGCCTGGCCTACCTGATTTGAGTTTTACACAAATAAAAAACCTTGCAATCTATAATCTCTGAAGAAAACTTTATCTTAAATTATTTAAATCAAACTCATACTTTTTCCCTATGAATACACCTGGCTTGATTGCCAAAATTCATGGCATCGTGTCAATCTTATGAGAAACTTTGTGCGATTACTTGAGAACTATGAGTTTTTTTTATCAACTTTTGCCAATTTGGGGCATTGCTCATTTTATATTTAGTTTTTACGGATTGTTGATTGATTGATTTATGCAATACGTGAAGAGGTAGAATTGTTTTAGCAATTTAAATTGAACAGAAGTTTACATGGGTCGAATGGGAAGAACCAGGGTTGGT
>JAQFYM010007101.1:0-10803 GCA_034694785.1 Agrenia bidenticulata
AATAAATTATTCATTTCAGAATAACTCATGAAATGCATAGCAAGAAAACAAATCCCTTCAATCGGGACATGGTTTTTTCTATCAATGAGTGTATGTTTTTACTTATCACTTTTTTATGGGTTTTTTAGCCTTGTTTAGACTTATGTACATTTAGGTATGCATAATTCTATGGAATTGTGTACTTAGATATTTCCCCCAAAATTCGAAATCTTATTCTCAAATTTTGCAATTAAAAAGTAACAATTGGCGGAAATTGGAAAATCAGAACATTTTAAAGTATAGCATTTAACGGGTATAATTAATTTCGATCCGTATTCATCCCCTACGTAGATTTTTTTAAAATTTTTGGTATGTATGTTCTTCGCATTTAATGGCGGTGTGCCTTTAAGGATAAGGATACATGAATTAATTAATGTGAAAAAGAATTGTTACTTGATTAATCTTTGAACAGGCTACGTTTTTGTGAAGTAAATTTTCTCAAACTGAACTTGTCTCGTGTTACTTATTTCTCTTTACATACCTAAACCCTAAATCTTCTTTTTACGTCTTCTATGGTTATTCGTTATTCCTATAGAATTATAGAAAAATAAATATACAATTATGCGTTTGTTTTGGCCTTGTAAAAATTAGCCAGTTCAAGAACGCTTAACTCCAGTCCACCCAGACATACCGCACATGGCCTTGCGTACACAGCTATTGAGGACGAGGGCTTCCATATGGTCATACATGAAAAAGCTTATGGATGCATACATACAACATTGTAATAACATGTCTGACTTATATCAACTTTAACGACGAATAAATTCAACCGAATTCCAGAAAAAAAAACAATCGATACCGATGGATTCCCTTTCCTAAAGCAAATGCAGTGGACTTGTAAAATTGCAAATATTTCTAATCATTTTAATTCTCAGGCTGGGTTAAAATATTCTGCTCAACACTTATTAGAGCGTATTTACTTTACAGTTGTTTGTAACATCAATGCAATATAAATAATTAAATATTCAAACGTAACAGAAGTAAATTATTATTGACCATTTTGATTTTTTTTGTTTCTTACTTTCTTCAAAGAAAACAATATCATCTCAAAATCAAATAATTAAGACAGGAATATCTGATGACACATAGGATATACTGATTATGGAGTATTATGAACAAACATTCCACATGACCCCTCAAGGGGCCAAAGAGCCGTAGAAGTTAGAAACCTTTGAAACGGATCCATCATAACTCCAATTATTTCAAAATACCTCTACCTACGCTCGAGAAGTTCGCCGCTTTTGCAATCCTCATCGTCTTTGCTTCTATATCCTGTCTGATCAGATCTTCATTCTACCCCGTGTGGTGCGATGGTATGCAAGAATGCGAGTCTCACTAGTCGGGATGGGATAAGCTCACACAGACTCATCCTCATCAAGATGCATGTAAGGTCATCGAACTCATCAGACAGAACCCGAATTGTCATTCACTACTGCTGCTCTATACATGCCTACCAGCCTACCATATAACCCCTTCTTTTAAAAATACACGCATCGTGGAATGCTACCACTGAGGAACTCACGAACTGCACAGGATAGGTAACCCAATAACTATACTACCAGTATCAGCATGGCAAGATCCAAGACATAATGCAATAGACCAAGAAGTTACAGGAGTAATCTCAATGCACATCCGATATTTCTTTCCAACAAGTTACACTAAAATACCAAGAATCCTAATAAAAATACTTATTTTTTATTCAAGAAATTGTTAATCTGTTTATTGGTAGTTTATTTTCTCAAACACCAACACAGCCACGTCACCACAGATTTAATTTTGTATTATAATACTAATAATTTGTAGTTAATATTTTCACTTTAGGATCATCCGTATTATTTTACATAGGCATTGAGGGAACTTTTCATTGCCGTACTTTCTCCAACTTTCTCCAGCGGAATGGAATGGATTTGATTAAGAATGCATTTTCTTTTACAACTGCCCACTGAGAGAGGAACTAGAGGAAGTAACTTGAACATTTAGGAAATGAAGGCAAGTTTTTCTAACCATGTAATGGATAGACCTAACCTATATTGCTAATTAAGAATTAAGGTTTCACAGATCTCCAACCACTCGGTTAAAGTAGCTCAACGAAGAAAATTCATGACGACAGCCAATAATTACACGAAGCTAGTACAGTTTGTAAGATTAAGTTTGAGCGTCATATAATGGCACACTAAAAGAAACATTATATTATATATTTCTTTGAGTCTTTTCTTCCCTCAATAAAATTCCTTCTTCCCTTTCGTCTATCTCTTAAAGCTACTAAATTACTGAATTGAATTAGGGAAATAATTTTTTTGCATAGAAAAACTTTTCAATCTTATTGATACTTGATTGATAAGTATCATATCATTCCTATTGATCCACAACCTACATTGAATGAATTTTCATTTTTATAAATTACCTACACATCAGCAAAAACAAGAACAGAAATAAAACCATTATTTTATGGATTGCTAAATCACATTATCACATAATCTTCCCTTAACCTGAAATATCAGTTGCAGATCAGGAACTGCTGCGGCAAAAGTAGAGATACATCCTAGACAGTGCCCAGGACCATAAACCAAAACATGAAATTGCCATTATATCTCACTGTCACTACTTTCCCCACTGCACCGGTTACACAGAGACAAGAGCTTTTCTTTCGATCGAATTCCCTCTAAAAACAAACCACCCGACAAAGGCACCTTTGAATAAATTCAACAAAAGTTCCTCACGACCTCACATTGACACAGTACGTGTGTACGGATAAATATATGGGCAATATGGGTAACAATGTTTCTCGCTGGATAAACCTGTAATACATTACAAAAATACGACAGTTCCATGTGCATATCAGTTATAAAGACTAAATGCAGCTAAAACTAGAACTTATCTAATGGAAATTAAAATTCCATACCGTGTAATATATTTTGTACATTTATACTCAATTACTATTAAATTAAATTATGCAATCACAGGTTGTGTAAGCTGTGCTGTTTCCTTTCACTCTTAAATTGGCTTTCTATATTCATGAGTAATAAACCATTCCTTTCCCTATAGAAGTGAAAGAACCAGCCCCATATGTCACGAAATGCACGAACAAACCCATGCTGAACGACGATACTTTCTAAATTTTCATTGCTACATACAGATATTCAAGAGTAACAAAACATGCAACTCAGGTTTATGAAGAGCCTTGCTTGCTTAATATGCCCCCCAGTCCTCAACACCTACATATACATGCATAATATAGACGTGTGTCTCCAGTCGGGTTTGACCTACCACAACTTTTGTACAACGTTCAACTCCCGGATGGATTTTTCATAGAGAAGGGTCAGTCAATAATCAGTGGATTGAATCCTGGATACATGTCTCATGTTCATAGATAATTAATTATTTCACAATTCCTCCCTTAACATACAAACAAGCTATTCAGGAAAGAACCTGCAGTTTAATGGACTGAATTCAAATCATTGCAACAAATACTTCATACTCTTGAACTTGTTATTATGAATCAAACTATTCCTTACTCAGACTGTATTTTAAATCATAATGCAATAGTTGATATTTGGCATTTGGTATGTATTTCAAGTAGGACAGGACGGTACAGTACAAGGTTTGTCTCTAATTTACAAATTACAATTAGAATTAATACTGCAACAAAAAAGTAATTGAAGTAATTATTTTTTAAACTGGATCCTCATGTTCCTAAAACTGGATCTGCACGGGACCTCTGTGTGACCCAGAGATCCAGTACGTCACGTAGAGGCAAAGTAGGTGTCAGTCAGCAAATAGAAATAACAGTCATTGCCTATTAATAAGTACTTTTTTAAATTAGCGATAGTGACATTCAACCCATTTAATTTCATAGAAACAGAACCATCATAAATATCTTGTTACCGGCAGAGTATTAAAATAAAAAGCTCAAGTTAAAAGATATCATATCATCGTTCGAATAATTATTAGTTTCTTGTGTCTCCCTCCGGCATGAAGCCATAAATGTCTTACAGTTCATGCATCGCATCACGGCATCAGATACGTGGGCATTCATATCAGGAAACATGCAACAGCGACAAGCCAGTCCTTTCTAGGGGGATAATGCAAATGTGCAAAAAAAGGGCTGAACTCGTGTAATGTTTTTTTGCAATCATCTCCCTCTAAACTGTTCACATGTTTGGCAAGACACGATCATGGGCAAAGACTAGAGAGAAGAACTGACCTTCACAATGGTGTATGAACCTTTCTTTCAAATAACATCCATCATTTAGTTTAGTTAGCTGAGTTAGCTCTATCATATATCCACTACGCTTAAATAAAAGTCAATGAAGCTTGTTCTATTCATTCCTAAAGTATGCATGTGAACTAACAGCCATATAGAACTTAGAAGAACTAGATATTGCCTGGTCTGTGCCATAAGTCATACAAGTTTCCCTTTGAAATATCGTAAGCAAGCAATGCTGATGATGACGCTGTTGAGCTCTATTATCGCTCTTAGAATGATGCCACTGTCTGGGATTTCATTTAGGTATCTACAACTTATTACGAAGCGTCTGGCTTGCTTTATCCACAGCTTTTATTTATCAGACAGCCCTTCCGATTCATACATTGTAGAAACATTCTTTCTGCAGCTTCCTACCTACTTTGTCTAATATATTTGGAAACGAGTATATTCTAACATCCATAATCCACGTAGCCATATGCCACGCTAACATGCATTCTCCAACCACCCATTCAGACACATCCAAACCATCATCATATTTGCATATTTAATAACTAAAACAGCATTTTGAACTGACTCACGTCATGATGATGCTAGAAAATAAATAAAACATCGTCTACACCAAATAGAAATCTTAGATATGATATATTCTACTGCCTATGAGCAATGAACTTCAAATTGAGGTGTTAAATGTTACGGGAAAACCCAGACAGATTTTAAGACGAGCTGTTATATACATACAAATCCTTGCTCATTGCTGCTTGCTCTTGACTCTTGAGTCGTGAGCATGACTATGAACCTAGAACATCTTGTCACAAGTCCTGGTAACCACAATGGTGCATGGATGGGCTCGCTTATGTCTATCATTTTGAGAAAAATCAATTTGCATCGACGCCAAAACCAAATATTGAGCAGTATTTATCACCATTTTCTACATTTAACTGATTTAACACAACAAAAAGTTTAATCTGAAAGAAAAGTGAAAAATGCACCAAAAATCCAGTTTGCCAAAACCGTTTTTAACTTCAATCAGACTGAGATTTTAAAATGCTTGGCGACAGTTTTACCAGCGTACAAATAGTAACAACCTTAACAGGTTATGTTTTATGATATTTTAAATTTCCAAATCTAACTATTGAAAGTACTATACTTACATTTACATTCAAGCTCAAGCAAGGCGCTTGTGAACTTGTTATATTTCTATTAAATCTAATGCCTAATGCCTAATAAAAGCTAATGCTCCGCTGGCACTGGCACTCTCTCTCGCCATCGGTTCTTGGACAGTGATGTGGAAGCAAGAACTCTAGCTCTCAATGTCACTCTGACATTATTATTCAAATTCAACTGACAGACATGTGCCAAGTTCTCGAAAACTTACAGACTTAGCTACAGTCGCTACAGACGAGATTGCGGAATAAATTATGCCACGTTTGATCTGAAGGGTTGCATGTTGCATATTGCTTTTTGTTATTAGTTCGGATGATGTAGTTTGTAGTTGTACATGAGTCTACCATAAGGATTACAAACATTCCGTTTACCTTTCGAAACAACAACATAGAATGATATGATTATAATTACTACTCAAATCAAACTTAATTCCCATCAAAGAAAAATATCACATACATTTTCGAATTACTAGTAAGTTATACCAGGGAAAGTCAGTTTCTAAACAATAAATGATAAATGGTAAGGAGATAGACGCTTGGGCTGACAACAGTGCATGTGTGTGCATTGGAACTGTTGGAAGTATAACAGACGGGTTTTGGTTGCTTCAGATGTCATTCCCAACCCCTCCGGTTGATAAAATATGAATTAACACGTCTGTCATTCCAGCATATTTATTTTAAAAACCCTTACAAAAAGCTGCTCCGCATTGCTCATTTCTTAACTTTCGCTAGCAATGTTATTTGTTGTGTTCGATTTTTTTGAAACATGAGGGGACTAAGGCAGACATGCAAACTGTTAATGATCTTTCTCTGCGGCCGGCGGCCAGACTCGATTACTTGATAATAAAAAAATAATGACACACTGACAGAAACTTTCTTCTGTGTCTGATTTTTCGAAGTAAAAAACTATTCTCGATTTCCTCTTCTAACTTTAACTTTAGATGCATCCATTTCCATCCATGTTTCATATGACCTTCGCTTCGTCGCATATGAGGGGAAGCTACTGTAGCAAGTCATTTGAAAGTATTGAAACTGCCGGAAAGTCGGAATATACAGATTAACTGAAAACAGTTCTATCAATACGAAGAAACATGTCTTAAAAAATCTATCGTCTCAATAAAATGTTTTTTAATCCTTAAAAAACCATTGGATTCTGATAATCCAAAACACTGGCTGACCCCGAACTGATATCTGAACGGAAAATTGTTGATGCCCTAAACCCAGACGTGTTACCAAACTGTCAAATAGTCAATTTCAAACAAGTTACAACTCAGAATTGGTAGCAACCTAACAACATCACTCATTTATTTCCAGCAATACACTTCAAAAACATATTTTCCAAAAAACTACAATTCTCTTATCTCTTATCAAATTAGGTCTGTGTCTGTAGTCTGAACCCTGGAACTTGAAATGAAAACCCGGAACCGGAAATTGCAACTTATAGGTACATAATTATCCGGAAGGCATTTCTATGCTGTACCACTAATTGCATAATGTTACAAAGTAACCCTGTTAAGTTTTACTTCTACTAACATTCAACAATACAAAGTATACGCCTCTGATCGCCGTAAACCTGTCATCGGGTCATTAATAGTAATAGCCTAATAATATCCTTCCACATTTTACTTGAACATGCAATACTCGCAGTCGTAGCTCTACTAATAAAATGAATGACCCAGATATACTCCCCAAGCATACACCTTCACAATAGCAAAAGCTCTTCAGAGATCCCGGATTTTCTGATTCCGAATTTCTGAGAAACCCTACAACATACAAAAGTGCAATTCGCCGTTGGCAACACCATAGCCTAGTCTAGCATGGTAGATTGCATGCAAAACATCCTGTCATGCAAATGCATCCACCAGCCTTCACCAGCCAACGTGCAGTACATGCTTGCCCCGCATGACTCCTACAACAAGACCAATATCTCCAACAAATACTATAAAACAGCCCTTCTTCCGCTCCAAACACTATCATCGACACGAATCAATTAAGACTGAATAAATTATACCACTCTATGACCATAAGTAAATAAAAAATATCAGAGCGACCATTAAAATAAAAATTTCTCCGCAACATTCGAAGATGAAGACGCTATTTAAACAAATGTGTGACAAGAACACCTCAACATACAAGGCAATAATCTTCTTGAAAGGCAAGACTTAGCTACTAGAAGAGCAGTGCACTCTTGCTGCTCCTAAAACATTAGAGAACAATAATGGAGGGAAGCTCTTTTTTCTATTTATTTTATTCCCTCGTTATATGGATCAAAAAACAATAATAAATAGTCAACTTTGTCAACGCTCACCTTGAAAAAACAGTCCCCTCGTTTCCAACCCGCTTACAAAGTTTCCGAATGAATTAATCCTTTTTTTGCGAACAAAAAGTTGACAATCGAGTCACTCCACACACCACCGACTTTCAGCTGGATGCAGATGCATAACACACAGGCTAAATGAGTTGATGATAGAAACAGCCTTGGCTTGAGCTTGATGGTTGATGAACTCTGCTGGCGATAAGGAGTACGTAGGAGAGCAAGAAAAGTTTATGCCTTTATTGCGAATGGCCGCCATCCACTGTCCCTGCAGCTGTTACTCACTGCATGAGTAGCCTTCAAATCCCCTGGACGTTCATGATGATCAAAAATTAAAATTAATAATTACTCAAAACCTCATTCATTATTGACTTGATTTCTAGTGGATAACAATGAATTTGAGTAAATCCCCATTTTTTAAAACACATTCTACACTTTTTTACAAAACTTTCCAAGCCGATTGTAAACAGACGATTGAGTTATTTAGGGGAAAAGGCGGCAAGTTTGAAAAATTATTATACAAATTTCCTTCCAAAATTGCTTGCTCTTTTATAAGCTCGGGATTTTTTGTTCCCAGTCGAGTTTCATGGATTTATGAAAAGAAAGAGTTTTGGAAATTTTTTCAGTGTCTTGCTTGTGGAAATGAGAAGAGGTGATGAAAAAATTCTCATTTGATTGCATTATTTATTAGGATGAGAAATTATATTTTATTATGCGCAGTTGAAAAAGCCTTTGCGTCTTCTTTAGCTCATCTTATGCTTGTGTTGTTGTGTGAGAGGGATTTGAGAAGGAATTGAGAGAGGAGGCCTCAATTTGGCGAGCAGCAAATCTCTTTTGGTTGTGTCGTGTTATGGTAAATCATGTGAGGTATCAAATTACCCTCGCGGTAAGTTCGATTCAAAGGAATAATTGTTAGTCATCGAAATTCATCGAAATATTCAATATCTGCTGGAATTTGTAATTATCAAAAGGGAACGAGACTTTGACACTCTGGTATGGTATCTAAGAAATTTGGGCTTTATTATTTGCAATATTTCAGTAGTAATTGGGGTTTCCTCACTTACACAATTTTTTTATCCTTTCAAATCTGATGGAAAAGTGAAAACAACGATTGGAGAGAAAACACTTAAATGATGTTGCAAACAGTAAATATGTAGAAAATCATTTTCAGAAAATTAATACGAATCGGTTGCAGGTTTTTGTAGGATAATGTTTCTCATTTTTTTTAGTTCATGGCCATCGTCAGATACCGTACCGTGGGAAATGTAGACTGTACCCCGTCTCCTTCTATCATAGGGTACTGTCTATGGGAAATGAGTTAATTTACGTACATTTAATTTTTGTAATTTCACAAGTTATTTTAGTAATAATCAATTACTATTTACTGTTTGGCACAACAGTTTCATTCATTTAGCAATGCATATTATGTTTATAATTCATGAATCGCGTAAATGTGACATGTATGTTAATTGTGATTTGACACTGCCAACTGGTTACTGTGTACTTGTTGATGTTGCATGCTGTTAGTTATATTAAGTCGTTGAGGTATAGTCGAAGGATAGTGACTGAGTCCAGATCAATCATTCCCATTCTTGATTATTAATTTATAAAATCAATAATCATTGTGCGGGTTTTATTTCGAACTAACTACTAGTACTAGGCCTAGAGACGTTCAAAAAGGGTTAAATAAATAAGTCCTAAAACTATTTTTTAATGTTCCTTCAGCTTATACGAAAACAATCTTCCCTAGTAGGTTGACAATTTGTGGGCGATAATGTTCCTTTAAATACATACACCATAATATAACTCTATAAAATATAATTCTTTTCTTTTTACAGGTAACAGCAACAGTGACCCATAACTTACGGTTTGCAAATATTTATTTTTGAGTACACAGTACCACAGACAGTACCCACCCAGGTCCAGCAGTTGGTCAAGTAATTTCATAAATATGTCTGGAATACTTGATAATATGCGGTGCGATTGCTTAGAAGGAGAACGGAGAAATTTCATAGCTTCCGGTGTCGCTGGAGCATTGGTGAGTTTAGATGTGGTTTCTGATTTAGTTAAAAACAAGTCATTCTAAAAAGAAATCAAAGTTTAATGTATTTTGTTGTTAATTTTAGTTTTTTACTGGGTGGTGGATCATCATTGATGTTGCTTGTAAAGGCCCAGCAGCTGGAGAATTCAATGGGTCCTACTACGTCTGTGGAATATTGGGAACATTGGCCCTTTTAATGTAAATATTATATTTTATAGATATAATTCAAGTTTTGATTATACCTTGCAGCCTGTTAGGCTTTCAATTCCAATAGTAGATAGATTCCAACGAATTTTTCAAAAGAGTGGACTGGATAATTATTAACTACCTTTTGTTGAGAAGTTTTGCAAAATTGAATCAAAATATCAAAAACAGCGGAGTTCTTAAAATGATAATGATAAGGCACTTTATGCACTAGTTTCGTATGCAATTATTTTGAAATACCTCCTGTGTCCCGAGCATAGAAATAAGAATATGTACCAATAATTTAAACACAACTTTCTCACTTTTTAAAAAACTTTTCTGAAGTTTTTTGTCTTTAGTGCTCATGAATGTCAAACGGACTTAACAGACTTTCATAAGGTTTTATGACAAATTTAACAGTTCTTTTGTGTTTCAGGATAAATATTGTTTCAAACGGCCAACTTCGAGGTGATGCCTTTACAGAAGGTTGTATGGGTCCCCGCGGAGCTCGAATGTGGTTATTCATGGGTTTCGTTCTTGGATTCGCATCTTTAATAGCTGCAGGATGGATTCTTTTTGCAGGTTACGTCATTTCGAGTATGTTTGTGGCTAATGGTTGCTTTTGGTTTATTATTTTCAAAATTTTCTAGTACATACCTAAATATAACTAATCATCATTGTTGCTCTTATTATTATTACCGATATATCATTTCAGTTTCAGTGGCTTATGTGTATGATTTCACTTCACATGGTGACGGCTGTTGCACTAGTTTCTATTTAAAAAACCTACTCCAAGCAGCTACTACAGGCCCGTTCGTTTGTACCAAATTTTGTTACTTCAGGCAAATCTTCAAAC